>PVJD01010833.1:0-50675 GCA_004026545.1 Mormoops blainvillei
AGAGAAGTGAGTGGAAGTTACACAAACCTCCACCCAGGACAACCTGGAAGTACAAATAAATTGTGGAGAAATCCTCTGGAATAAACAACTGAACAATGAGAGAGATGCCTTATAACCACAGACAGACAGAAGAAACAGCTTCAACATAACGTGACTGGTAGGCAGTGTGGTGGTGATGTGAGAGGGTTAGTTATGTGCCCATAGACAGCAGCTGAAGTGCCAGAGAGATATTTAGGCAGCCAGGGAGAACCCCCTGAGGAGTGTGAGGTCTAAACCCCAAGCTAGGGTCCCTAGCCTATCACCAGAGCCTGAAAAGTACACAGATAACATCCACTTGCAAAATGCAACAGGGTTTCTCTATACCAGAAATGGATGCCTAGAGACACAAAGAGCCATTTAAATGGCCAACATATATATTTTCATATGCAGCCACTTACCCTGAGCTCTGGCAAAAGAGGGGGTGGGCAGAGTGGACTAGAGACTGAGGAGAGACTGGGGATGGTGGCTTTGGGGAAAGAACTGAGAGAGCAACCACCAGATTCCCAATGGCTCATCCCCCATATTGCAAGAGCCATCCCCCATATTGTAGGAGCCATCCTGCTCAGGCAGACCACTCCCATACAAGTGGCAGCAGCCTGAGGGGAACTAATAACCTGACTTCCAGGAGTGACTCATCTCCACCCTGAGAAGATTAAGCCTGGATGCTGAGAACAGTGTGATTATATTAACAACTGAAGGAGTCAGCCACAGATGGTAGATCCCTGGTAGTCTTGACAGGCTATATAAGGCAGATGGGGTCACCATCTGAAATCACCAGAGACAGAGCCAGAAAGAAAAGACAGTGCACCTGCACAAGAGCATACAAGACACAATAAGTGGAGTGACCCTCAGTCAGCCAGCTGGAGGGAAGGACCCACCAAAGAATGACCAAATATCAAACCCAATTACATCCTGAGAACCAACATAAACAACATAAAGTGTATCCCAAGAGTATAAAGTTCAGAAGCTTAAGGAGACTTCACCACTGAATCACACAGGTCTCCTACCATAGAAGTTCACACCATGAAGACAGGGAGTCAAAGCAGATCAATTTAAGGAGCAGAAACAATCAATAGAAGTCTCTCTTAAAATGAGGAGACAAAGAAACTACCCCCAATTGAAAGGAAAGAAGGAATCCCCAGAAAGAGTACTAAATGAAAAAGATGCAAGTAAACTATCAGATATTGAGTTGAAAACAACAGTTTCAGGAAGCTCAATGACCTCAATGAGAATTACAAAAAAAAAAAAAAGAAAATTACAGGGAAACTACAAGGAACTTACTGTGAACTATATCAGCTTGAAAAAAGACATAGAAACTATCAATAACAGCCAGGGGGAAATGAATAACACAATTTCTGAATTGAAGAACATAGTAGGGGGATCAAAAGCAGGCTAGATAAAGCAGAGGATCAAATCAGCAAGCTGGAGGACAAGGTAGAAAAAAATTCCCAGCAGGAGCAAGAAAAGGAAAAAAGACTAAAAACAATAAAAGTAGTTAAGGGAACTGTAGGACAACATGAAACATAATAATATCTGTATAATAGGGATACCAGGAGGAGAAAAAGAGGAAAAGGGATAGAAAATAAGTTTGAAAAAGTAATGAAGAAAAATTTCCCTAATTTGATGAAAGAAAAAGTCACATGAGTTGAGGAAGCACAGAGGATCCCAATCAAGAGGAACACAAAGAGGCCCACCTCAAGACAAATCATAATTAAAATGCCAAAATTCAAAGACAAAAAAGAGAATCTTAAAGGCAACAAGGGAAAATTGGAAGTAACATACAAGGGACCTCCAATAAGACTAACAGCTGATTTCTCCACAGAAACACTACAAGCCAGAAGGGAGTGGCAAGAAATATTCCAAATAATGAAAAGCAAAGGCCTACAACCAAGACTATTCTACCCAGCAAGGCTCTCAATTAAAATGGAAGGAAACTATGGTGTTTTCCAGGAAAAGTAGGCTAAAATGATATATCTCCTCCAAACCACCACAGCAAGATATGCTAAAGGGACTGCTTTAGGAAGAGGAAGAAATAGAGTGAGAGAGAGCAGAACACAGGCACAAAGGGAAAAAATGGTGATGAAGAAGTACCTATCAGTAATAACCTTAAATGTAAATGGATTAAATGCCCCAATCAAAAGACATAAGATAGATGAATGCATAAGAAAACATGACCCACATAAATGCAGTCTACAAGAGGCCCGTCTCAGAACAAAGGACTTACACAGATTGAAAGCAAAGTGTTGAAAAAATATATTGCAAGCAAATGGACAGGAAAAAAAGGGCAAGGGTAGCAATATTTATATCAGACAAAAGAGACTTCAAACAAAGGCCATAAATAGAGATGCAGATGGACATTTCATAATACTCAAGGGAAAAATCCATCAAGACATAAACATTATAAACATACATGCACCCAACATAGGAGCAACCAAATATATAAGGAATATCTTGGAGGACTTCAAGAAACACATAAACAGTGACACACTTATAGTAGGGGATATTAATACACCACTCGCCAAAGCGGATAGATCTTTGAAGGAACCAACAAGGATATAGTGGCACTGAATGACACACTAGATCAAATGGACCTAACTGATATATATTGAACCTTTCATTCCAAAGAAGCAAACTATATATTCTTTTGAAAAGCATATGGATCATTTCCAAAGATAGACCCACGTGACAGGACACAAAACAAGCCTCAACAATTTTAAGGAAATTGAAATCATATCAAGCATTTTCTCGGACCACAAGGGCTTGAAACTAGAAATCAACCTCAAGGAAAAAACTCAAAAACAATCATAATCATTGAGACTTAATCACATGTTATTACATAATGAGTGGGTTAACAATAGGATCAAGGAAGGAATCAAAAACTTTCTAGAAACAAATGAAAATGAACACACAACAGCGCAAAACCTAAGGGACACCATGAAGGCACTCCTGAGAGGGAAGTTCATAGCACTACTAAGCTACCTAAAAAAGATAGAAATATTTCAAATAAACAACCTATCCCTACATCTACAAGAACCAAGGCAACAACAATAGACAAAGCCCAGAGCAAGTACATGGAAGGAAATAATCAAGATCAGAGCAGAATTAAATGACATGGAGACTAAAAGGACAGTTCAAAGGATCAATAAATCCAGTATTTGGTTCTTTAAAAACATAAACAAAATAGACAAGCCTTTAAGCAGACTCATCAAGAAAAAAAAAAGAGAAATGACCGAAATAAATAAAATCAGAAACAAAAGAGGAGAAATTGCAACTGATACCACAGAAATACAAAGGATTATAAGAAATTACTATGAACAATATGCCAAGAAACTTGAAAACCTGGGTGAAACTCACAAATTTCTAGAAACACATAATATTTGAAAACTGAATGAAGAAGAAGCACAGAGCCTGAATAGATTGATAACAGTTAGTGAAATTGGAGCAGTAATCAAAAAACTCCTGGCACACAAAATCTGTGGGCTGGATGGTTTCACAGGAGAATTTTACAAAACATTTAAGGAAGAGTTAACCTGTACTCTCAAGCAATTCCAAAAAATCCAAGAAGGAAGACTCTCGAACTCTTTATATGAGGCTAGCATCATCCTAAACCCAAACCCAGATAAAGACCCAACAAAGAAACAAAACAGGGTAATATTGCTGATGAACATAGGTGTTAAAATCCTCCACAAAACATTGGCAAACCACATCCAGCAATACATTAAAAAGATCATACACGATGATTAAGAGTGATTCACTCCAAGAATGCAAGGATGATACAACATTTTCAAATCAATACATGTACTACATCACATAAACAAAAGGAAAGGCAAAAATCACATGATCATGTCAATAGACACTAAAAAAGCATTGATAAGGTACAGCACCCATTTATGATAAAAACACTCAGCAAAGTGGGAGTAGAGGGAGCATACCTCAACATAATAGAGGCTGTATATGAGAAACCTATAGCCAATATCATACTCAATGGACAAAAACTAGAAGCTTTCCCACTAAAATCAGGAACAAGACAAAGGTGTCCGCTTTCACCATTTCTATTCAACATACTATTAGAAGTCCTAGTCATAGCACTCTGACAAGAAAAAGAAATAAAAGTCATCCAAATAGGAAAGGAGGAAGTAAAACTGTCATTGCTTGCAGATGACATGATAGTGTACAAAGAAAGCCCTTAGGGTCCACCAAAAAACTATTCGATCTAATAAGTGAATTTGGAAAAACAGTGGGATACAAAGTCAATATTCAGAAATCAAAGGCATTTATTACACCAACAGTAAAACATCAGACACAGAAATTAGGAAAATATCCCATTTCCTATAGCAACAAGAAAAATAAAATACCTAAGAATAAATCTAACCAAGGAGATTAAAGAACTGTACTCAGAAAACTACAGAACACTGAAGAAAGAAAGTAAGGAAGACACAAATAAATTGAAGCATATGCCATGTTCATAGACTGGGAGAATTAACATCATTAAAATGTCCATACTACCCAAAGCAATTTATAGATTCTATGCAATCCCAATTAAAATACCAATGACATATTTCACAGATATAGAACAAATATTTCAAAAATTTATATAGAACCAAAAATGACCCTAAATATCCTTACCAATTTTGAGAAAAAATAACAAAGTAGGAGGGGTCACAATACCTGACATCAAACTATATCACAAGGCCACTGTAATCAAAACGGTCTGGTACTGGCATAATATCAGACACATAGATCAATAGAACAGAATTGAGGGCCCAGAAATAAACCCATATATCTATGGTCAATTAATATTTGACAAAGGGGGAAGAGGCATTAAATGGAGTAAAAATAGCCTCTTCAACAAACAGGAGATATGGACAAGTAAATGCAATAAATGAAACTTGACCACCAACTTACACCACACACAAAAATAGACTCAAGATGGATAAAAGGCTTAAAAATAAATTGTCATGCCATAAAAGTCCTAGAGGGGAACATAGACAGGAATATTTCAGATATTCCACACAACAATATTCTCCCTGATATGTCACCTACAGCAAGGGATATAAAGGAAAGAATAAACAAATGGGACTTCATCAAAATAAGAGGCTTCTTCACAGCTAAAGGAAACATCAGCAAAATGAAAAGGGAACCAACCATATCGGAAAATATATTTGCCAATGATGCCTTGCACAAGATTTTGATCTCCAAAATATATAAAGACCTCTCAGGACTCCACACCAGGAAGACAAATAACCCAATTAAAATATTGGTAAAGGACCTGAACAGATACTTCTCCAAGGAGGACATATAGAGGGCCCATGAAATATGAAAGGATGTTCAACATCACTAGCCATCAGAGAGATGCAAATTAAAAGTACAATAAGATACCACTTCACACAAGTCAGAATAGCCATCATAAACAAATCAACAAACAAGTACTAGTGAGATTATGGAGAAAAGGGAACCCTAGTACACTCTTGGTAGGAATGAGGACTGGTGCAGCCGTTGTGGAAAACAGTATGGAATTTCCTCAATAAACTAAAAATGGAACTGCCATTTGATCCAGTGATTCCACTGTTGAGATTATACCCTAAGAATCGTGAAACAACAATTTAAAAGAATCTATGCACCCCAATATTCATAGCAGCATTATTTACAACAGCCAAGTGCTGGAAACAGCCTAAGTGCCCATCAATAAATGAGTGGACCAAAAAAACTGTGGTACATAGTTTACACAATGGAATACTATGCAGCAGAAAGAATGAAGGAATTCCTACCCTTCACGACAGCATGGATGGAACTGGAGAGTATTATGCTAAGTGAAATAACCCAGGTGGTGAAAGACAAATACCATTTGATCTCACCTATAAGTGGAACCTAAGCAACAAAAAAAACAAGCCAGCAAAATAGAATCAGAGGCATGTAAATAAAGAATAAACTGACAGTGATCTCAGTATAGGGGGGAGTGGGATAATGGGGTAAAGAAGAGGAAGGTGCAAACCAAGGAACATGTATAAAAGACTCATGGACTAGACCAATGGGGATAGGGAGGATTGAATGTGGAAGAGGATTGGTAGGTAGGCCAGGGGAGAGCAATGAGGAAAAAGAGAGACAGTTGTAATTGAACAACAATAAAAAAATGTTTAAAAAGAAACAAATAAAAATATATAAATAGCACATAGATGTTATTTACATTCTCATGGGTATTTGAATACTAAAATACAGTTTTTAATCCAATTAACAAAGGAACAACTGGCTACTTAAATGAGTTATAAACGAATTTTTCATTAAAAAATGGCCTTTATACATAGTATATGTCAAATATGTTCCATAAAAAATGCCATAAATTTTACATCTGTAAAAATTCAGATTTTTTCGTTAGGTTTGCATACAGATACCTGTCCCTAGAGTACCTAAGAATAAGAACCAGAGCAGAATTTCAAAGATCCTTTCATCCAGTCCTCAGTGTTTTTGACGTGCCTGAATTAAATCTCATCAGTGAATAGAATTATCTCAAGAGGAACTGTTTATATGCAAATTTCATCATACTGTTTTTTACAATAATTAAGCCAACACTAAGAAAAAAAACAAAAGGAGCATTTATAGGGGATCCATAAATCCACTCTATTAAATACAATGCATCAGTTATAGAATGAAGTAAATCGATATTACTAACCTGATAAGATCCCCAAAATACTTAATTACATTTAAAAAGCAGGTTGCAAAAATAATATGATATGACACCCATTTGTGGAAAAACACACACAAATCTATTTATTTCTATATATGTAAATGCAGACAAAAATATTTGGAGGAATATCCACCAAACTTAAATTGTAATTATCTCTAAATAGTGAGCTAAGTTGTGAAGGGTTGTAAAGGCCAAAAGGAATTTAACACCATCTACATCATTTGAAATTTGACAATGTCATCGTATGTTGTGTGTGTAATTTATAATAAAAGTGTTTTTAAAAAAGGAAAATCCTGCATGCATTTTCTGAGGCAAAGGTAAAATTGCAGATTTGCTTAGACAAGGTTTTGTGCATTTACTGAGAGGTGACTCTGTGGCAGATGATGTGGGGCTAAAAACATTAGTGAGCAATGAGCCCTGTCCTCCAAGGGCTTCCCCTCCAAGCAGAGACAGGGCATGAATACGTAAAAAAATTCTCTAAGATAAAATACCCATGTACACCTAGTATGGAGTTCACAGAAGGAAAGAGCAATACACATGGGGTGGACAGGAAAGGCCTCAAGGAAGAGGCCATCGCTAAACCAGACCATGAAGACAAGACAAGATCTGTGTAGCAGGAGGAGACAGTTCTGTTCTGTTTGAAGTTCAGTTGAGGAGCAGATGCGAGGAATTGTGAGTACTTCTTATAGTCCTCATAGACTCCTGGACAGCGATAGACTTCACTTCCTGGGCTCATGACCAAAGAAGCCACAGCCAACATACAGCTCATCTAAAACTGTGAATAATACAAGGATTATTTCAATTTGTCTTTGGATGCTATCATGTTTTTCCTTTTCTTTTTTTTTCTCCAGCAGATTTAGCTTCCCTAATTATGTTCTGCTTATCAGATGCTAAAATGAGTTTCCATTTTCTAAGCTCACATTGTCAAAACTGTCCCTGCCTGATCCTCCCTACTACCCTTCTCCCCACTCTATACCACTACCTGCATCAAACCTTAACCTATCTCAAGGCCATCCTAAGTGCAGGTCTCACAAGTCCTCTTTATCTGCTGGTGAATGAATGGATGCTAATGAATTAATAATCTCTATTATGTGTTAACTCTCCCAAATAATATACTGGCTTAATCAGCCTAAAATGAGTAAGTGTCCAAAAAACCCCTACAAAATAATTAGTGGTGGAAATTTTAGACAATAGCTTCAAGGCGGGAGCAGAAGCTACTCAGAAACCTTGACTCATCCCAAAAGTACACGTCTCTGTGCTGGACCATCTCTGCTTGAGCAAGCATGACTACCAGGAAACAGAAGAGAAAAGACTCCAAGTCCACTGGGCCTCCGGCATATCACTTTACCTGGAGCACTGGAGCATTCCAGAAGAAATTCACAAGATGGATTCTTAGCGAGTTTCTGGGTCAATTAGTTCCATGGTGAGAGCCTTCCGTTAATGAATCTTGGGCCTAGCTGGTGATCAAGCTCTTTTTCAGAGGCTTATTCTGCACTTACCGTTTACCCTAACCAAGTGCTTTTTTTCCCCATCCCATCTGCCTTCCAGCCCCAAATAGTCTCTTTCAAATACCTTGCAAAGAATTTATGGGTTTCCCCTTCCCTCTACCTTATTACTGAGATTTAAAAGATATCTAGTAAAAAAGAATGTTTCTTTTTGTTCTTTCTTGAGAAGTTGTTTCAATTTTCAGAAGAAGCTTTCCTCCCCAAATTAAGGAGAAAAGTCACTTGGTTCAGAATCACAGGTTTACCAGGTGCCCATGACCAAACAGAGGCTGCACTAGACTCTTTTCCTTTCGCTTCTTCTGTAGCCCCTTGAGCAAGAAATGGGTGCCTTTGCCCATTAACAGTGACAGAATTAGGTACATCAAGTGGTAGAATTTGGAAGAGAAGATGAGATTAAACCAGTTGGGCATAACAGGTGCTCTAGGAAGTTCCCAGTGTAATAGTCAATGTTTCATTGAGTACTCAAAAAGTATATGCCAGATAGCCTGATAAGTAATTTTCACAACAACCTCATAAGGTACATACTATTATTATCATTTAAAAATATGGGTTAAAAATAAGGTTCAGAATTTTTCAGTAACCTGCCAAGGGTCACACAGCAACATAGTAGTAGATTCAAATCTAGAGTCTTATACAAAAGCCAGTACCCTTAACTGCTATATCATGCTACTATAAGTGCCAGGGGAAATCTGGGTCTGCAGGGTAATAATCAGCTAGAAATTGGAAGAAGAACAGTTGAGCAATAGGTAATTGACATCGGGGAATTCCAGCAATGGCTAGGGAATGGGATGGTGGCAGGCAGGGCAGTGTGTAGAAGTAATGCAGAACCTAGCAAGGATCCTATCTCTCACTGGGCCTGGGATCAAGAGGCAAGCACAAGGCAAGAGCACAACTACATCGAGATAAGCGCTTAAGTATAGGAGGAATCCTTCAGGAAGCGGAAGACCAGGATGATTCAATGCTGAGCTGTGTGTTATGGGTCAAGGATTCCATAATTCAAGCCTGACTAGAAAAACTACATGAGAATGACCTGGGCTTTAATGTATGTGGAAACTAACTTGTCCCATCTATGGGGCCAAGAATCCAGTTAGGATTAGAACTAAGAGAGATCATCTATAATAGGAATCTAGTGAAAAAATAAACCAATGAACAAAAAAGAACCAGAGGCATGGAAACATGGAATAGACTCACAGCAGTAAGATGGGAGGTGGCAGGTAGAGATTGATTGAAAGAAGGTGAAGGGATTAGTCAAAGAACATATATGCATGAACAATGGACATGGACATTAGTGTGGGGATTGACTATGGGAGTGGGAGGCTGGCTGGGTGGGTTGCAGAGGATTAGGGGGAAAACTGGGACAACTCTAACAGTATAAACCTCTAACAGTATAAACAATAAAATATTTTTAAATAAGTTTTTAAAAAAGAACTAAGAGAGGGAGGGTTATTTTGGAGATATAACTTTAAGGTCTCTCTGTTCAGGGCATGGCAAGGGGGAACTAGGAACATAAAGTTTTCATTATACTCATATACTACATCTTGTCTATCTTAAAACAAGTCTTCTTTGACTTGGTTTTCTTTTTGTTTAAATTAAAATGATATCTTTATGGAGGAAATGCTCCTTTTACCCATAGACAACAGTGGATACAAGCTGGTGAAGGGTGTCCTCTCAAAATATATTCTCTATCACTTTCAAATTTAGCACTATGATATGCAATCTGTTTTTCCCTGCTTCTATTTGGGCCATGAGATGGAAATGAAAGTCACTACCCTCTGTGTAAGAATTGGAGAAAAAGAGTCCACTGGTTAAAAACACTATATCCAAGAGCTCACAACAGGACAGGACCCAGAAAAAGATACAGGGGCAGTTCTGTTTATTTGCAGTGATCTCTATTTCCCTAATCTACACACCCAGACCTAAACCCACTGGCAACACCAGAACTTTGGTACTTTGGTCCAAATCCCATGAAAATGTCCCATAACCTCAAGGTCCTAATGATAAATTAAGTTCTATTAATGTTTGGATCACAGTAAGTATAATTAAGAAGAAGATTGTTGTATCCCAGCTTTGCCTACTCTGGGGGCCAGAATCTTTACTGCAATGGACAATTAGGTTCACCCTGAAGTCATTCTTACAATAATCATATTTATTCTTATAATAGAATAGAAATTATTCTAAGAAATTATTCTTAAAATAAAATATTTTATTATGTTTATTTACTTACAATAATATAATATTATATTATATTTACAATATAATTAAAGGAATACAGTCAATTAAGAATGTCCATATAAATATTAGGAAATGAATTAGAGTATATTAAATAGTGCAGTGAATGCTATGATATGTCTCCCTGATCCACTGCACAAGACTAAGACACATGTTTTCCACATGCCGAAAGAACTGACAACCTGACAGCTTTGAGTTGAGCCCTCTCCAAGAATTGCATGACCCTGGGAGGAATTGTCTGTATGTCTCATCCTTGTTCTTGAACTGATGTGACTAGTCCTATCTCTATTAAAGAAGTTGAATTTGTCATTTAAATACTTCCCATAAAGAAAACTTCATTCTCAGATGGTTTCACTGGTGAATTCTATCAAATATTTAAAGAAGAAATAATGCCAATTCTATCTAATGTTTGAAAAAATGGGACAGGAATATTTCCCACCTCATTCTGAAAGGCCAATATTATTCTTTTTTTTAAGATTTTTAAAATTTATTTTTAGAGAGGGGAAGAGAGGGAGAAAGAGAGGGAAACATCAATGTATGGTTGCCTTTTGAGGTCCCCCTACTGGGGACCTGCCCGCAGCTCAGGCAGGTGCCCTGATTGAGAATCAAACCAGCAACCCTATGGTTTGCAGGTAGGTGCTCAATCCACTGAGCCGCACCAGCCAGGGCTGAAAGGTCAATATTATTCTGATAACAAAACTGGACAAAGATGTTATAAGAAACGAACCAAAGGTAATCCCTCACAGACATAGATGTAAAATTCTAAATACAATTTTAGCAAATAGAATTCAGCAGTTTAAAAAAGGCTGATACATCATGACCAAATAGGGTTTATCCAAGGCATGCAAGATTGATGTAATATTTTAAAATCAGTCAATGCAATTCAACATATCAACATATTAATGGTTTAAAAATCATGATAATCTCAACAGTGACATAAAAAGAATTTGATAAAATGTAATGTGTATTCCTGATTTTTAAAAAAAACCTCTCATGATACTAAGAACAGAAGAGAATTTCTTCAACTTGATAAATAACATCTATAGGGGAAACAATTATAGTTAACATCATAATTAATGGTGAAAAATCAAATGATTTCTTCATTAAGTCAGAATCAGGACAAGAATTTCCATTCTCGCTTCTATTCAATATTGTAATACAGGTCCTAGTCAGTACAATACAGCAGGAAAAAGACATAAAAGGCATCCAAATTGAAAATATATAAGTAAAACTGTCTTTGTTGGAGGATGACATGATTGTCTATGCAGGTAATCCAATGTAATCTGCCAAACAGCTACTACCATGAATAAGTAAATTTAGCAAGGTTAAAGGATACAGGTTTATATACAAAAATAAGACAGATATCTGGATACTAGCAATAGACTATTAGAAACAGATTTAAAACAATACAATTTACAATATAATCAAACATGAAATAACAATAGAATAACCTGACAAAATATACATAGGATCTGTATATTAAAAACTACAAAACATTAATGAGAGCAATAAGAAAAAACCTAACCGAATGGTGGAAATATACTGTGTTCATGAATCAGAAAACTCAAAATGTGAAGATGTTAATTCTCCCCAATTTGATCAATAGGTTTAACACAACCCCAATCAAAATTCTAGCAAAGATTTTTTAGAGATGAACAAGCTGAGTCTAAAATTCATATGTAAATACATACAACCTAGAATAGCCAAAACAGTTTCAAATAAAAAGAACAATGTAGGAGGACTTCAAATATCTCATTTCAAGTCTTATAAAACTACTGTAATACAAACACTGTGGTATTGACAGAAATATTGACAAATATATCAATAAAATGAAATAGAAAGTTAAAAAAATAGACTCACATATATATGAACAAGGATTTTTGATTATCTGTAAAAGCAGCTCAGAAGAAATAGGGTAGTTTTAAAAAAATGGTGCTGGAAAATGGAGAGGGGCTCTATGTCAGTAGGTTCTATGAATTGAGAATCATTCCTGAATGACAACGAACAAGGGCATGGGGATCTTGGTCCTACAACCACAAGAAACTGAATGAAACACCAACAAGAATGATCTTGGAAGTGGATTTTCCCCAGAGCCTCCAGACAAGAATTCGGCCCAACCACCACATTAACTTCAGCTTTGTGAGACCCTGAGCAGATAACCTAGCCAAACGGGGTTCTATTTACTCAAGATAAATGGAAACACATTCATACAGAAACTTGCAAACAAGTGTTCATAAATACTATTTGTAATGGTCAAAAATTTGAAACAATGCAAATGTCCATCAATAGATATATGAATAAATAAAATGTGGTATATCCATGAAATAATACTACTCAGCAATAAAGAAAATGACCTATTAGTACAGTGAATAACTTGGATGACTCTCAAAATAATCATACTAAAAGAAGTCTAACAAACCAATAATACATATTGCATGATTTAATTTACATAAAACTTTATGCAAAATAATCTATAATGACAGAAAGCAGATCAGTTGTTACCTAGGGACAGGGCAGGAAGGGTAGAGAGAAGTGAGAGAGAGAGTTTATAAAGAGGCACAAGAAACCTTATGGTGATTAATATATTCATTAACTTCTCTGTTTCTTAGTTTCCTCATCTGCAAAGGTGCATAGTAACTATCAGTGGAAGTAAGCTGTTACTACTCAACATATATTTCTTAAACATCTTCTATGTGCCTGGTCCTTTCGCAGAAAATGGGAGATTTTTGGCAAGAATATTTATGGGCCATCAGGGGATCCTACCACCTTTACCACTAGCACAAGCAGGGCCTGGGACTACCTGCTTTATTCTGACTGAATTGGACTATAATAAACACCTAGAAGAGCATATAATATACTTCTGTCCTGGACATAGAACTTAACTCCATGGCTACTTTGGCCAGAACCACTACCTTATGCTACTCCCCAGCCTCTACACTGCTCACCAAATAAAATCTACAGCATTTTCATGGCCCTTTCTTTCTTAGAAGAAACTTTTATAATCCAATCTCTTGATCTATCAGACATATAGGATCAACACATTCATTTAACAGATATTTAATAATCACCATGTCCTGGGCAAAGTGTGAGAAATGACTAATACAATGGTGAAGATATATAACTGCCCTCAATTGGTTCACAGGTTTGTGGTGCAGACAGGGAATCCCTCAACTATAACAACCTATCTACAAAAGATCTGCTGGCATCGCTCTCATGGGACACGTGTGTCTGTAAAACTGAATATTCCCTAAATACCAGATAAACTCCATAGAGAAAGAGTTGGGAACTATGAGCGGGGACAATGAGGACAGCATGACTTTTGATTCCCTTTCATGAAAAATAGACTGAATCCTTGAAAAACTATGGAGATAATAAAATCCTCTTCCAAAAGGAATGGGCACCAACTAGTGCCACCATCCTTTCTTGAATACTTATTGCCTATCCATTGGTCCTCCCTGCAAAAAAAAACACACCCATTAGAGCTGGAATTCACTGCATAGAGTACTCTTTGTTTAGCAATTGTCACATGGTGCAGTTTCCTCTGCACTCTCTCTCTGCTGCCAAACTGTAATTAGCTACTCTGTAAAGATTATTGGAAACCGACACAAGTGATGCCATCCCAGCCAGCACTCCTGAGGGAGTGAAAACACACTGTCATCCAAAAACAACACAGGAAGCCAAGCCTATACATAACCTTTTCCCAGCACATTTTAGAAAACCCCACACTATGTTCGCTCAAAGATGCCAGAGCCTTTCACAGAACGAGCTCCTAGGTTGTCTTGTTCTTTTGAAAACACACATACACACCATTCAGATGAGAGGTAGAAACTACCCCATAGCTCCACAGCTGCTGGTGCCAGGGTTGGGACAAGGTCTCTGACCTGTAAGCATCAATTAGCTGCTAAACTTGCAAAGCCACAATTCAGTCATAAGCTCAGCCATTCTAGTGAATAAGAGTCAGGGAAAAGAAGACCTGATCAGGGACCTGGAGTGCCAGTATAATTTGGATAGGTTAAGAGCAGCAAGAAGCGCATTCCAGTCATATCACTAGGGAAAAGAACAAAGGAAATTTCCTCTGGAAGAAAGACATAAAACACATTAGAGATGATGAGAGAAGCCCAATTTGACCACAGCATGGAGTGCATGAAAAATTGTGATGGGAACAAAGGCCGAAGTGCTACATGGAGAACATCAGGGGACAGTGGTTAAGAGCATGGGTTTTGGTGTTAGACTGCCTTGGTATGAATTTTAAGCTCCTATGTAATCCTGGCCACATTACTACCTCTCTGTGCCTTAGTCTCCTCACCTTGAGAGCGGGGACAACAACAGAATGCTCTTAGTGTTGTTTTGAGTATTCAAATGAGTTAACCCACATAAACTTGGAACAGTAGCTGGCACATAAGGAAGGTCTCACCAAATGTTACCCATTATCATTACTATGGCAAAAGATTATGAAGTGCTTTGAATAGACGTCTAAGAGAACAATTTGGAGTCAGGTCCTGTCTCATCCTCAGCCTTTTCCCCTTCCTTCCTCACAACTAGAGCTACTTTGTGGGGTCAACCACTCCAAGTTGCAGACTCAGCTCTGCCTCAAGCTCTAGGATTCATCCTGACCACAGGCCATAAGGTCAACCTTAGCATACTCACCAGGGACTTTTCCTCAGGTTACCCTTACTGCTTGGCCAGGCTGAAACTCAGGTCCCAACTCTGAAAACTAGGTATTCATTTTTCTCTTAGCACCCAATTTTCCCTACAATTATTCCTCAGTTCTTGCTACTGCTTTTTTGCCTCCACATAGGTCCTACTGCAGGTAACCTTCATAGTTCTCCACCCCTTGAGGACTAGAACACTGTCTTGCTCTTACCAGTTCCCTCCTTCCCAGGGATTGTAATCCTGGTCCCAAGCTCCAGTCCAGTCTAAGTTGGGTTTTGCTACCTCCTGACAGATATCCTTGATGCTGGCCCACTGCCAGCCTGCCTATGCCTCTGTCTACCATCTGTGTCTGGTTTCCTGCCACCATACTCTACTCGCCTGTCAAGACATTTCACTACTTCGCACTGAAGTCCCTCACACAGAGGGCATGCCAGGATTACCACCTGCCAAGCCCTGTTGTGCTATGTTCTGCCTGCTGGTTCATAATTACTTCGATCACCTGCACTGTATGCTTCCCAGGGTTTGTTCCTGCCCTTCATGAGAAAAGAGACAATACAAGATTATGCAAGGCCTCCAAAGCCATGCTAAGGAGCTTAAACTTAATCCTAGAGACCAGTTGCCTCTAGTACTTTTGGTATATTATATTCCTGATGGCAAATAATTTGAGCATGCACCTATAATTTACAGATATACTAATTAATATGTACAAGTACATAAAATAGGTACTGCTCTACCAATATTTTATGGACATGATACCACACAGAAATATTTTTAAACATCTAAAAGCATAAAAAATATAAATAGAAGCTCTAATACTTTTTTCTCACAGAGGTTGCAAATATTAAAAATGTCCCTGTAGAAGGTAGAGTGTGGAATATGGCTTGAAGAAGGCAAACATGGAGACCAGTTGAAAGACTGATTCAGGTAAAAAATTCAGGTAGCCTGAACTCTGGGCTGTGGTATAAAGGGATGAAATAGAGACATGGAATAAAATATGAATAAGCCTCTTAAGAAGCTCACAATCTATAGCGGAAGACAAATAGACAAAACAACATTATCTACGACAAATAGCCTAATCAGTTCCACTGTTAGATCTGAGCAAGAGGAAACCTTCCCAGGGCTCTAAGCTTTAGAAGATTATGCATATCACTAAAATGCACACATGCACAGACATACACACACACATTTATTCAAGAATACATAACTACTTCTGTCACTCCAGATCCACAAGTCAGTACTGTCACAGCTCAATCCATAACCCTAATATCCACACCTATGACTAATGCTATTCAAACAATAATCTATGTCACCTATCCTATGTTCTCAAAACAAAATGCAACTGAGTCTGAATGCCATTGGTGTTTAGAGGTTGCATCTCTGCAAAGTTTAAAGATTTGCATGTCTTAGCAAATAGGGAGGATTTGGGCTGGAGAATCAGATAAGAAAGAAAAAAGCAAATCAATTGTCAAAGTAAATGTTCATATATTTTTTAATACAGTAGATTTCTACATAAGGAAATACTATTTCTAAGTAATGTCAATCATCCATTTTCTTGTTTCTCTTTGTATTCTAGTTCATGGCTCCAGAGGTATTCATAAATAAGCACGACGTTTGTGATGATTGCACATGGCCATTAAGGACTATTTTGCAATGTTAAACCATATTTATTACTCTTCATATGTACAGGTAGATCTAGATGTAATATGCTCAACATGATACCAATTCTTATACTGACAACTAAATGGACACTGAACATTAGAACTGATCATTTTATTTTTATAAAGACATTTAATAATATTTAACTAATTGTCAAAGAATTAAAATATTGTCACATTTATTTTTCTGTTTTTTCATTGTTCAATTACAGTTGTCCCCAATTACCCCATTAATCTCCCCTGCTCTACCCACTCCCCAACTTCCACATTCAAGCCTTCCCCCCCACCCATTCTCTTTGTCCTTCGGTCCTTTATACATGTTCCTTGACTTGACCCTTACCTTTCTTTCCCCTATTATTCCTCTCTCCCCTCCCCTCTGGTTACTGTAAGTTCGTTTTTTTATCTCAGTATCACTGGTTATATTTTACTTGCTTGTATGTTTTGTTGATTAGGTTTCCCTTAAGGTGAGATCATGTGGTATTTGTCTTTCACTGACCGGCTTATTTCACTTAGCATACTCTCCTGTTCCATCCATGCTGTCATGAAGGATAGGAGTTCCTTCTTTCCTTCTGCTGCACAATATTCCATTTTGTAAATGTACCACAGTTTGTTTGTTTTTTAGATTTTACTCATTTATTTTTAGGGAGATGGGAAAGGAGGAAGAGAGGGAGAGAAACATCAATGTGTGGTTGCCTCCCATGCATCCCCTACTGGGAACCTGGTCTGCAACCCAGGCATATGCCCCAGCTGGGAATAGAACAGCAACCATTTGGTTCACGGGACAATGCTCAATCCACTGAGCCACACCAGCCAGGACAATACCACAGTTTTTTCATCCACTCATTTAGTGATGGGCACTTAGGTTGTTTCCAACACTTGGCTATTATAAATAACACTGCTATGAACATTGTGGTACATAGGTTCTTTTGAATTGGTGTTTCAGGATTCTTAGGGTATACTCCTAGCAGTGGAATTGCCGGGTCAAAAAGCAGTTCCATGTTGAGATTCCTGAGGAAATTTCATACTGTTAACCACAGTGGCTGCACCAGTGTACATTCCCATTAACAGTATACTAGGGTTTCCTTTTCTCCACAACTTCACCAGAACTTGTTGTTTGTTGATTTGGTTATGAAGCCATTCTTACCAGTGTGAAGTGATATCTCATTGTGGTTTTAATTTGCATCTCTCTGATGGCTAATGATGCTGAGCATCCTTTCATATGTCTCTGGGCCCTCCATATGTCCTCCCTGAAGAAGTATTTGTTCATGTCCTTTTGTCCATTTTTTAATTGAGCTGTTTGTCTTCCTGGCATGGAGTCATGTGTGTTCTTTATATATTTTGGAGATCAAACCCTTGCCAGAGGTATGATTGCCAAATATATTTTCCCATAGAGTTGGTTCCCTTTTCATTTTGCTAATATTTCCTTTAGCCATGTAAAACCTTTTTAATTTGATGTATTCCCATGTGTTTATTCTTTCCTTTATATCCCTTGCTCTAAGGGGCATATCGGTGAAAATAGCTGTGTGGAATATCTGATATTTTCCTGCCTATGCTCTCCTCTAGGACTTTTATGGTGTCGCAACTTATATTTAAGTCTTCTACCCATCTTGAGTTTATTTTTGTGCATGGTGTAAGTTGGTGGTTGCCTTTCTTTCTTTCTTTCTTTCTTTCTTTCTTTCTTTCTTTCTTTCTTCTTTCTTTCTTTCTTTTTTGTTTTTTTTGCATGCAGCTGTCCAGATCTCCCGACAACATTTGTCGAAGAGGATATTTTTACTCCACTTTATGTTCCTGCCCCCTTTGTCGAATATTAATTGACCATAGAGTCTTGATTTATTTCTGGGCTCTCTATTCTGTTCCATTGATCTAAGTGTCTGCTCTTATGCCAGTACCAGACAGTTTTGATTACAGCGGCCTTTGTAATATAGTTTGATGTCAGGCATTGTGATCCCTCCTAATTTGTTCTTCTTTCACAAAATTGCTGAGGCTATTCGGGGTCATTTATGGGTCCATATAAATGTTTGAAATGTTTGTTCTATATCTGTAAAATATGTCATTGTTATTTTAATTGGGATTGTGTTGAATCTATAGATTGCTTTGAGTATATGGACACTCTGATTATGTTGATTCTTCCAATCTATGAACATGGTCTATGCTTCCATTTCTTTGTGTCTTCTTTAATTTCATTTCAGTGTTGTGTAGAATTCTGCTACAGGTCTTTTATTTTAAATGTAATCCTAGTTAATCATAATTTTGCTTTAAATTTTAATGGATATCTTGAATATTTTGAAAGAAAATTACTTTTCTGAAAACACATGACAAATAATTTTAACTTTTCCACTTCTACATGCTTTGTTTCACATTTTGATGAACATGGGTTCAAGTTTTGTACTTTGAATACAATTATATTTTATTTAATCATTTATATAATTAGTGTCCATAGAACAATTTATGTTTAAATCTGGATTATAACAATATAATCAATGATTTTACTGACATAAAGGCAAAAAAGTAAATTTTATGGAATATACAATAATGTATTAACTATATGTGTTATTTTATTATTCATTCTATCATCACCAGCCCACCACAGAATATCCAAATAGGTACCATAATAATTGTATACAGTTTTATTGATATTTTGCTGATTTTTAGTCATTTGGAAGCTTTTTATACATTTTTTCTAGTTCTGTCGTTATGAAGATATATTTGTCAAGGTAGAAGGTAGAAGAAATTTAACTTGTTAACTTGATTAGCAACTAGTAAGTATTTAGACATAGAGTTTGTAGGTCTTCATTTGAACTCTTGTCCTGATTTCTGTATTTATAAAGCAGGACTATGCTGGTATGGGTGAAGCTATCTGCCTGCCATGCTTGAAGTCCCATTTTATAAAGGGCTCAAAAAGGTTATTTAGCTTTCCCAAAGTCACTCAGATAGTAAGTGGCAGAGGTAGGACTCAAACTCCAGAGCATATTTCGATAAGAGTACTAGATGTACAACCTATACTCTTAACCATTATGTTACGCTGCCGCCCAAAGAGAACCAACAATCAAAATATTCAGGGAATTATTGTGATAGTGTAGAGGGAATCAAGGCTGATACCAAAGATGAAATGCTATTTGCCCTGACTAATGCTGTAAATGCTTCTCTCCCACCTCTGTAAGCCCCTTCGCACCAAATCTATACCACGCCTCCCGAGACCCTCCCCATTTGGCCCAACATAAAAGGAGTGCGGGGCTATTGCTCTGGGCTCAGAATTTGGAGTCTGTCTCCTCTGGGCCTGTGCATGTAAATAGAGATCACGCTCCTAAACCCCTCGGTGTCTGGTCATTTCATTTTCCGTAACAATAGTACAAATGAGAAATAATGGGTGTCCCAACTAAGGTGATAGTTATGGGACTGCAAAGAAAGGGTAGGAGTAGAATTTTAAGAATGGGAAGGTGTCATCCAGATCCTAGCCCCTGTGATCTGACACTTTTTTCTGCCATTAATGGGAACAATGCTGCCCCAAAATGTTAGATTTTTATCCAAGAGATCTAGACACTCACTCTACTTCACTGAGCAGCTATTTGACTTTGGGCAAGTCATCACCTATTCTGTACCTAAAAATTAGGGAATATATTAGCTTATTTTTTTTTCTTCCAGCTGTTGGACTCTATGACTTGATATGTAAGGCTAAGAAGAACCATTGAGAGTTTTTGTTTTGTTTTGTTCAAGTAGGGTGTGATATGATGAAAGGCATACTTGAGTCTAGAAAATTAAGCACCCAGTAATATGCAAAACAAATGACAGTGGGAAGAAAACAGAGATAGACACTTTAGGAAGCTACTGCAATAGTCCAAGTAAGAAGTAATAAGGAACTGAGTCATTCCCCCTTATATAATTAATTTCTCTTTCTTCTGCGTTTTCTCCATAACAAATGCCAACTATGTGCCATTTTAAAAAAGAGAAATGTGTCCTTGATCTCTCTAATCACTGTCTCATGCCTCCACTCCCCTTAACAGAAATCTTAATATTTATTATTTTAAATTTTTTGTTTTAAGTTTTTCAATTACCATTTAGTCCCTGTACAGTCCCCTCGCCCCACAATCACCACACTGTTGTCCATGCCCATCAGTTCATTTTCCTATTAGCACAATCTGTCGACCCCTTACCCCTCCCCCCACCTTACTTGTCATCCTGCTCACTATCTATGAGTCTGTTTCTGTTGTTCTGTTTTCCTTGTTAGTTCAGTTTGGTCATTAGATTCCACATATGAGTGAAATCATATGGTTCCTGTCTCTCTCTGACTGGCATGTTTCATTTAGCATAATGTTCTGCAATTCCATCCATACTGCAACAAATTGTAAAATTTTCTTCTTGTCTACTGCCAAGTAGAATTCTGTTGTTTAAATGTCCCATAGTTGTCTTATCAACTCAGTTATTGATGGACACTTGGGCTGCTTCCATGTATTGGTGATTATAAATAACACTGCAATGAACATAGAAGTGTTTATATTCTTTCAAAATAGTGTTTTGAGTTCCTTCGGATATATTTAAGCCTGATCCATTTTGAATTTGTTCTTGTGTGGGGTGTAAGAATGTGGTCCATTTTCATTTGCACATATCTCCGCAATTTTCCCAATGCCATTTATTGAATAAACTAACTTTAGCCCATTGTATCTGCTTGCTTCCTGTGTTGAATATTAATTGACTATAAAGATGTGTGTTTATTTCTGGGATCTCTCTTCTGTTCCACTGATCTATGTGTCTGTTTTTATGCAAGTTCCAGGTTGTTTTGATTACTATTGCCTTATATTATAGTTTCATATTAGGTGGCATGATTAATCTAAATTTCTTCTTTCTCAGGGTAACTGTTGCTATACAGGGTCTTCTGATGTTCCATATAAATTTTGAAATATTAGTTCTAGTTCTGTGAAATACATCACTGGAATCTTGATTGGAATTGCATTGAATCTATACATTGCTTTGGGTAGTATGGGCATTTTAATGATATTAATTCTTCCTATCCATGAACATGTTATGTGCTTCCACATATTTCTATCTTCTTCAATTTCTTTCTTCAGTGTCTTATTATTTTTCAAATACAGATCTTTTACATCCTTGGTTAGATTCATTCCTAGGTACTTTATTCTTTTTTAAACAATTGTGAATGGCATTTTTTCTTAATTTGTCTTTCTTTTAGTTCATTAATGGCATGTAAAGTGCAATGAATTACTGGATATTAATTTTGTATCCGGATATGTTGATGAATTTTGTTGATATGAAACTACTAGAAGTAATAAATGAACATCATCAGCATGTTGATGATGTTCATTTATTACTTCTAGTAGTTTCTTAGTGGAATATTTGGGGTTTTCTATGTACAGTCTCATATCACCTGCAAATAAAGACAGTTTTACTTCTTCCTTTCCAATTTCAAGGCCTTTTATTTCTTCTTCTTGTCTGATTGCTTTGTCCAGGACTTCCAGTACTATATTGAATAAGAGAGGTGAAAGCAGACATCCTTGTCTTGTTCCCAGCATTAAGGGGAACACTTGTAGTTTTTGCTGTTGAGTATGATGCTGGCAGTGGGTTTGTCATATATGGTCTTTATTATGTTCAGGTATGTGCCCTCTATTCTCACTTTGCTGAGAGTTTTGATCATAAATTGGTGCTGCACTTTATCAAAAGTTTTTTTCTACATCTATTGATATAATCATGTGGTATTTATCTTTCATTTTGTTTATGTGGTGAATCACATTTATTGATTTGAGAATGTTGTACCATCCTTGCATTCCCAGAATAAATCCCATTTGATCATGGTATATGATCTTTTTGATGTATTGTTCTATTTGGTTTGCTAATATTTTGTTGAAGATTTTAATATCTATGTTCATCAGAGATATTGACCTGTAATTTTCTTTCTTGGTAGTATCTTTATCTAATTTTGGAATTAGGATAATGCTGACCTTCAAAAATAAGTTTGGGAGCCTTCCTTCCTCTTGAATTTTATGAAATAGTTTGAGAAGGAGAGGTGTTATTTCTCATAATGTTTGGTAAAATTCACCTGTGAAGGCATCTGGTCCAGGGCTTTTGTTTTTTGGAAGTTTTTTTATTACTGCTTCAATTTCATTAGGTGTATCTCTCTATTCAGATTCTCTGATTCTTCCTGATCTATTTTTGGAAGACTGTGTGTTTCTAGGGATTTATTCATTTCATCCAGGTTGTCTAGTTTGTTGGCATGCAGTTCTTCATAATATTTTCTTATGATCCTTTGCATTTCTTTGGTGTCAGTTTCTATTTTTCCTCTTTCATTTCTGATTTTATTTATTAGGGTCCTTTCTCTTTTTTCTTGATGACTCTGATAAGGATTTGTCAATCTTTTTTATCTTTTCAAAGAGCCAAGTCTTGTATTCATTAATCTTTTGTATCATTTTTTTAGACTCTATGTCATTTATTTCTGCTCTCATCCTAATATTTCCTTCCTTTTACTCACTTTCGGCTTTGTTTGTTGTTCCTTTTCAAGTTCTTTTAAGTGTGATGTTAGATTGTTTATTTCAGTTTTTTCTTCTTTTTTTTTTTTGAGATAGGCCTGTAGTGCTATGAATTTCCCTCTTATGATTGCTTTCCCAGTGTCCCGCAGATTTTTGATTGTTGTGCCCTCATTTCCATTTGTTTAAAGGTATCTTTCCATTTCTTCCTTCATCTCATTGTTGACCCATTCACATGTTGCTTAGCTGCCATGTCTTTGCATGCTTTTCAGTGTTCTTCTTGTGGTTGATTTCTAGTTTCACAACATTGTGGTCACAGAAGATGTTTGATATGATCTCAATCTTCTTAAACTTATTGTGACTTGATTTGTGTCCTAGCATGCAGTCTATCCTGGAAAACATTGTATGCGCACTTGAAAAGTATATATATTGTACTGCTTTAGTGTGAAATGTTCTGAAGTTATCAATTAAATCCATTTGTTCTACTGTGTCATTCAAGGTCGCTGTCTCTTTGTTGATTTTCTGCATAGAAAATATATCCATTGAAGTCAATAGGGTGTTAAAATCCCCAAGTATGACTGTATTTCTGTCAATCTCTCTTTTTACATTTATCAAGGTTTGCTTTACATATTTTGGTGCTCTTATGTTGGGTGCATAAATGTTTATTAGGGTTATATGTCCTTGTTGGATTGTCCCTCTATCATTATGTAGTGTCCTCCTTTGTCTCTTACTATAGCCTTGGTTTTAAAGTCTATTTGTCAGATGTAAGTACTGACACCCAGCTTTTTTTTATTTTCCATTTGCATGGAATATCTTTTTCCAGCCTTTACTTTTAGTCTGTGTTTATCTTTCAATCTGAGATGGGTTTCCTGGAAGCATCACATATATGGGTCTTGTTTTCTTATCCTTTCAACTGTCTTTTTATAGCACTTAGTCAATTTACATTTAAGGTGATTTTTAAACAGGATTTTAATTATTTATTTTCAGAGACAGGAGAAGGGAGGGAGAAAGAGAGGGAGAGAAATGCCAATGTGCGGTTGCCTCTCACATTCCCCCTACTGGGGACCTGGCCTGCAACCCAGGCACGTGCCCTGATTGGGAATCAAACTGATGACCCTTTGGTTTGCAGACCAGCACTCAATTCACTGAGCCACACCAGTCAGTGCTAAGGTGATTTTTGATAGATAAGAATGTAGTGTCATATATCGTTAGACTGTTTTCCTCCTTTTTTTTTCCTTTCTCTTTTTCTTCTTCTTAAAGCAAGATCTTTAACATTTATTGCAGCACTGGTTTAGTGTTAACAAACTCCTTTAGCTTTTTCTTGTCTGGGAAGCTACTTATTTCTCCTTTAATTTTAAATGATAGCCTAGCTGGGTGAAGTAGCCTTGGTTGTACATTCCTGCTTTTCATCATCTTGAATATTTCATGCCACTCCTTCCTGGCCTGAAATGCTTCTGATGTGTAATTAGATGACAGCCTACTTGGTGCTCCCTTGCAGGTAACCACCTGCTTTTCTCTTGTGGATTCTAAGATTCTCTCTTTATCTTTAAGCCTTGTCATTTTGATTTGATGTGTCTTGGTGTACACTTCTTTGGGTCCAAGTTGTTTGGGACTCTCTGAGCCTCCTAGACTTGTGCAACTTTTTCCTTCACCAGATTAGGGAAGTTTGTGGTCATTATTTCCTCAAATAGGTTCTCAATCACTTGCTCATTCTCTTCTCCTTTTGGTATTCTCATGAGGCAGATGTTGTTATACCTCATGTTATGCAAGATGTTTTAAGCTCTCATTTTTTTAATTATTTTTTTCTTTTTTCTGCTCTGCATGATTGTTTTTTCTACCTTGTGTTCCAAAACACCGGTTTGATCCTCTGCTTCTTCTAACCTACTCTTATTCCTTCCAGTGTATTATTTATCTCAGATATTGCACTCTTTATTTCTGACTGATCCTTTTTTTATGGTTTCTATGTATTTTTTCATGCTGTTGAATATCTTTATAATCATTACTCTAAACTCTTTCTGATATTTTTTTCCTCCATTTCATCTAGTTCTTCTGGAAAATTCTCTTGTTCCTTCATTTGGGGTCCATTTCTTTGTCTTCCCATTTTGGCTGCTTGTCTGTATTTTCTGCCTCAGAAGCTAATCTAATCAACGATTAAAGTGATCAGTTTTAATCTAATCAATCTCTAATCAGCAGGCAGGCTTAAGCACCACAGGGTGGGGCAGAGCAATTCTTGTCAGTGGGTCTATTGCTTCCCCTCAGGTGATGCTATTCAGAGAGGAGTGCTGTGCCTGAGAAAAATTGCTCCTGCAGTATTGGGAATGACAGCACATGAATCCTGGTGTCTGCTCCCTCAGTTCTCTCCCCAGAGCCACTAACCCCAGGCTCTCCTCAAGCTTCTCTAGTCCACTCTGCCTTCACTTTGTGGGTATCCATCATAAGAGGCTACAAATGAAGTTTTATGCTTTGGACCTTTAAGAGGCTCTCTGTGTCTCCAGCCATCTCTCCCTGGCCTACAGAACCCCTGCTGCTTTTCACAGCTGGATGTTATCTGGGGTCCTTTCTGGCTCTGGTGCTATAGGCTGGGGAGCCCAGCTTGGGGTTTAGACCCCACACTTCTCAGAGGGAACCACCTGGCCACTGAAGTATCCCTCCAGTACTTCAGTTGCTGTCCATGGGATCTTATAGCCAGCCATCTTATATCTCTTCCATCTCCCCTACCAGGCATGTTGTGATGAAGTGTTTTCTTCCATCTGTCATGGTTATAAGTCTCTCTAGGTGGTGTTCAGGTGGTTATTCAAGATGATTTCTCTACACTTTAGTTCTAATTCCAGATTGGTCCTGGGAGGGGGTTAGTGTAGCTTCCACTTACTCCTCTGCCATCTTGGATCTCTCAAGAGCATTGCTCTCATAGTTGTTTTATCCACTCATCTACTGATGGACACCAAGGCTGCTTCCATATCTTAGTGATTGTAAATAACACTGCAATAAACAGCATTATTTATGTTCATTTTGCTTATATTTTTTGAATTAGTGTTTTGGGTTCCTTCAGGTATATTCCCAGAAGTAAGGTCACTGGGCCAAAGGCAGATCCATCTTTAATTTTTTTAGGTATATCCATATTGCTTTCCATAGTGGTTGCACCAAACTGCCTTCCCACCAACAGTGCAAAGGAAGTCCCCTTTCTCCACATCCTTCCCAGTACTTGTTGTTTGTTTCTTTGTTGATGATGGCCATTCTGACAGATGTGAAATGATATCTCATTGTGGTTTTAATTAGCATTTTTCTGATGGTTAGTGATCTTGAACATCTTTTCATATGTCTGTTGGTCATCTGTATTTCATCTTCGGAGAAGTGTCTATTCAGGTACTTTTGTCCATTTTTTAATTGGGTTGTTTATTTGTTTGGGGTTTTTTTTGTCTTGAGTTTTATAAATTTTTATAAATTTTCAATATTAACCCCTTATCAGATGTATTGGTGAATAGATTCCCCCATTCTGTGGGTTGTCTTTTTATTTCGTTAATGTTTTCCTTCGCTATGCAAAAATTTTTAGTTTGATGTAGTCCCATTCGTTTGTTTTTTCTTTTGCTTCCCTTGCCTACGGAGAAATATCCAATAAAATATTGCTATGAGCAATATCTAAGCTTTTGCTGCTTATGTTTTCTTTTAGGATTTTTATGGGTTTGGGTCTAACATTTAAGCCTTTAATCCATTTCGAATGTAATCTTGTGTGTGGTATAAGGAGGTAATCCAGTTTCATTTATCTGCACATATCTTCCAATTTTCCCAACCCCATATATTTAGACCATTTTATGTGCTTGCTTTCTCTGTTAACCGAAATCTTGAAACAAGCTTTTACTGTTCTAACTCCTCCCATTCTCTCTTCTATCCACTCCATTTGGGCTTCCATCTTTATACTCCACTGAATCTGTTCTTGCTTAAGTCATTAAGGATCTCCATGTTGCCAAATGCAACAGACATTATTTTTCTCTTCTTCATGCTTTTCTATTCTTCACCCTTATTTCTGCATTAAAAATCACCCAAATGTGGTGGCTTACCACAGCAATTATTTATTATATCTCCCAATTTCTGAAGGTCAGTTATTTGAAAACAACTCAGTTGGGTAGCTCTCATGACTTACACACAGTTGCTGTCAGATAATAGCTAGGGCTGGAATCACCTGAAGGCTTATTCATTCACATATCTATTGCCTGCTTTTGGGATGTTTAAACAGCTGGAGACCAGAATATGTGGGGTTCTTTGGGCATCTCTCCCTATATCTACATGGTCTCTTTACCTGGTTTCTTTTGATACAGTGACTCAGGACTCCAAAGGCTTATGTCCTGAGAGCCCGAGATGGACAGCCATATAGAATCTGACCTACATTTTATTATCTAGTCTCAGAAATCACATAATGCTACTCCTATCATACTCTATCAATTAGGGTAATCACAAATGTCCATCCAGGTTCAAAGGGAGGGAATACAGAATCCACTTCTTAATGGAGTAGTGGCAAGGTCACATTTACTAAAAGCATGTGGAATGAAAGTTATCATTATGGCCATCTTTTGAAAATGCAAGCTCTTCTTCTTGAAATATGCTTTTTTTCTTGGTACAGGACGCCATCTTGGTTTGCTTCCTGCCTAAGTGACTGCCCTTGCTCATTCTCCTCTGCTTGTTACTGTCTTTTGCTCAATCTCCAAATGAAGGCATTGCCCAGGTTCCAGTAAACTTTTCTCTATATTTACTGTCTGACCCTTACTGAATTTATACACGTATATAACTTTCAATGACAACTCCCAAATTAATATCCCCAGATCTGACATTTCCACTAAGTTCCAAATTTACATACTCAGTTGCTAGATACTTTTTTCTCAGTGATACACATTGAACCTTAACATGTTTAAAGCTGTACTCTTGGTCCAAACTCCTCCACCACCACCCAAACCAAATACTCACTACTAAAGTAGGTGGCTTTCTGACCTTGGTATATGTACCATAAGTTACCAGTTGCATATATTCATCATTAATTCTTTATTTTCCCTCATAACTAATGTGTAATTCATTTGCAAGTCCTGTCAAATGCACATTCACAATGTATTCTTTACCTTTCCATATTCATCTCCAACTACCATCACCTTAGTTCAAGCCACCACAATCTGTTGCCTGGACTTTCCCAAGAGCTTATGATTGGTCTTTCTGTCCCTGGTCTTGCCCTCTTATAAATCATTCTTCATGTAGTAAATGGAGGGCACTTTCTACCTGTATAAATTTTTTTAAATGAATGTATACTAAATCATGTAACATGATTTCCCCTTATTATCAAGATAAAATCTAAATTCCTTCCTGAGCTTATAGAGTTCTAATGTAGCTTAGGGCCTACAGAGTTGAGAGTTTGCCAGCTACTGTACCTGTCCACATCTCTGACCTCACTTCCCACCATTCTCCCCCTCATTTAATATACTGTAGTTATACTATCCTTCTTGCTATTCATCAAATACACAGGGCTTGTTTCTGCCTCAGGGCCTTTACACTTGCTCTTCCCTATATATTAAATGTTCTTCCTCCAAGTCTTTGATTGGTTGGCTGTTTCTTGT
This sequence comes from Mormoops blainvillei, assembly GCA_004026545.1. Taxonomy (NCBI): domain Eukaryota; kingdom Metazoa; phylum Chordata; class Mammalia; order Chiroptera; family Mormoopidae; genus Mormoops; species Mormoops blainvillei. The sequence continues at coordinate 28,828 of PVJD01010833.1, forward strand.
TATTCAAGTCTCTGCTAAAAATGAAGGCCTCCTTGATGATGTCTTCTCTAACCACCCAGACTAAATTATTATAAGTATGTTCACACACACACATGCATTTTGTCAATCTATCACATACTCTTGTTTTCTTTTCTTCATAACGTTTAACATAATTTGAAATTATCTTTTGTTATGTGTTAATTATCTTCCTCCTCCTCTAGAATATACACTGCACAAGAGGAAGAATTTTTGTCTGTTTCCTTCATTGATGTGGACCCCCCATATTTTTTAATGAATGAACAAACCAAGTTGGGATGGTGGTAGTGATGGAAATGGCACATGGCAGAGATATTTTAGCACAGACAATAGTATGGTGATTAACAGAGGTTAAGGGGGTGGTAAGAGGTAGAATAAAGGAAAAGGGGAAGAAAAAATATATAAAGACAAAATAAAAATAATCCTAGAAATGAAATATAAAAGAGAGAGTCAGTCTCCAGGTTGAAGCTATCAACATTTAGAAAATATCAAGGTCCCAGCCAACTAGTAAGCCCCAAATGCCTCCAGAAAGTATAAACAAAGAAAGGAAATCTAACTTATCAGCACTTTGTGTGGCCCTTGACCCATCTGCATCACCTTCTCTCTGTCTCTTCTCTGGGGTCTCTGCTTCCCTATTTTGTTGTTCTCATCCCTTTGCTTTACCCTTCTCTTATTATGCCTTCAGCATGCCTGCAGTGTCATATCCAGACATCTGCCTTAGTTCTTGGAGCCCTTGGAGCTAAAGGGATTGCTGGACCCTTCCTAAAATCCATTCCCTACAAATTTTTTTCCTCTCCCAAATCTTAGTGATAAATCCTCTTTCTTAAAGAGAGTATATCACTCAGGCAGTTGGCCAAGATTGTTCCTATTATTAATTTTAAAATGCCAGACATTCTCAAGGTCAAAAAATCATTCCCTTTGCCCTGACTGGCACAGCTCAGTGGATTGAGTGCCAGCCTGAAAAATAAAAGGTTGCTGGTTCGATTCCCAGTCAGGGCACATGCCTGGATTTTGAGGCCAGGTCCCCAGTAGGGGGGCACATGAGAGGCAACTGCAGATTGATGTTTCTCTCCCTCTCTTTCTCCTTCCCTCCCTCTCTGTCTAAAAATAACTAAATAAAATCTTTTAAAAAATAATTTAAAAATAAAAGTCTTCCATTAACTAGAAAGAAAGAAGAAAGAAAGAAAGAAAGAAAGAAAGAAAGAGAGAGAGAGAGAGAGAGAGAGAGAGAGAGAGAAAGAAAGAAAGAAAGGAAGAAAGAAAAAGAAAGAAAGAAAGAAGGAAAGAAAGAAAAGCATTCCCCTTTCACTCTTCTAAAGCAAGATACTCAAGAACTCTTAATTTCTTTTTCTAATAGGTTACTGGGTCTGCTTCCATTTCACTGATTTCAAAATCTATCAGATGTTTTAAATGAGAAATCAAACTAATAGGTGTGCCCTGGTGTAAATCAACTACCCCATGCTCACTTCCTGCTGAGTTGGCACAATATCAATCCAGTTAACCAAGACACCATAAAGAAAAAAGGAAAGATCAAACTGTGTACTTTAAACAGAGAGCCTATTTCCATGGATACACAGAACCAATTTCAGGTCTTGATAGCTTAAGGAAGAATCTAGAGCAGGAAACTCTCTGAAATAATATGAGGCCTAGTTCAGACTTGGCCTCAAATCTAAAGGCTTTATTCTGATTTTAAATTAATGAATGTTTGATTCACTGCTATTGACAGTTTAGGAAAACTGCTTAGCACCTTTTATGCTTCATCTGTTCCAAAATCTCAGGAAGTTAGGAGTGCTTCTGAATAAATTATCTTTCATGGTGACTTCAAAAATCCACCTCTAGCCTCTTCTATATATTTCTATATCTAGTTCTGGTTGCTGAGATCTGTGTCAGTATCCCATCTGCTCTTTCCTAGTGGCAGCATTCACAGCACTCCACAAACAGTGTGATACTGCAAATAAGAATCTTGTTCAAAAAAGACATATTTTTCTACAACAATGTTCCCATCTCTTCCTTATCCAGCCTTACTTCTCTTTGTTCACCAGCTGAGTTACAAGAGATGGTGTTCTACTTTATGTAGTCAAGGAAGCCTTTGATTCACCCCCAAGGATTCCTTATACCAGAAATTCCAGCAGAATTGTGGATGAATATGATTGTAATTGCCAGGGAAGAGCTATCCTGCTCCTTCTCTTCTGTGACAGCGGGTGAGCTACTCTCCATGCTTCCCAAAAGAGAAGGGTACTTGCAGTTCAAACTCAGGGTCAATCAGTGTATTTGAAATGGACCCAGTGAGCCAATGCCCTAATACATCCCATCAACTAGCAAAGTACAGGTATAGGGGTCAAAGGGAAGTGCTTTATGTGTTCAGTGCAGAGAGCTGGACATTCAGAGGTCATCTGCAGTCTTTCATCTGTGACCAGATGCTGTGGGAAAAACAATGAGCAAGAGGGGCATAGGCAGGTAAAATGGCAGTATTAGGGCAAATGCCTTAGATATTTCCTGAGCTGTATCAATACCAATGATTTAAAAGTCTTCTAATGTCTTTATCCATCACTATAAATTACACTATTCAAAAAATCACAACTGAGACTACCTTTTGCTGCCTCCCCACCTCTACCACACTCTCTTTAAACCAGAAGGGCGGAAGGGGGATTGAGGCTCTCCCAATCTAATCCACTCCTAAAAAGTGATGGAAACTGAACTCAGGCCGGTGAGCACCCAATAGAGTATACAGATATCAAATTATAATGTTGTAATATCTAAAATTTATATAATATTATTAACCATTGCTACCTCAAAACAGACCCTGGCTGCTCTACTGCATCAAACAATTGAAATTGTATGAGAAGGTTAGGTGTGCATTCAGAAATTCATCAAATGGAAATTCTGGTTATTTGGCCAGCTTGAGATGCAGAAACTGGGAAATGGGCCTCTTAGGTGCCCAGATGTATTATGTAGCTTTGTCCATGTTACCCTGGCCCAATTCATAAGAGAGTCTTCCCCAAAACTCCCTTCTTAACCCAAAGCCAACAGCACTTACTTAGAAAACTTTGAACAGGTCACCTAACCATGACTTTCAATTCTGGCCTTTCACATCTCCATTCTCTGTTTTGTGGGCACCTCATTAATCCAGCTCCCTGAACAAACCATTCCTCTCAGTTTCTTTCTCCACTCTGTCCTGGTTATTAACATGCATTCTTGTGACACCTTGATCTAAATTCCAACAAGAACATCCCTCATATTCAAAAAACTTCTCTTGTACCTCTTACAATTTTTAAAAAGTACTAAAGATCTCATGTCAACTTTTAGCAGAGACAGTGGTAGGGAATCTTAACAGCCAAATACAAGTGACAATCATCTGTCTGAGACAACAGAGGAATAGAGTCTAGACTTTCCCCAGGGTAATACTTGGCAAATCACTTTCCTCGTCTGGGCCTCAGGTCCTTCATTATAAAACTAAAATGTTTGACTTACATTGCAAAAGCTAGTTCCTGACCTAAGGGTCACCTCACAGCCTTTGGCTGAGAATTTTTAGATTTCTTATGTGTTATTTGATGGCCTGCAGAGCTACACTGGACACAATGTTTTTTGAAGGCACTAAGAGGGCCACTCCCCCTCCTTCCACGGAAAAAATAGATTCTTCCCTACTTGCTTGCCTTATTGATAGAATCGCCAGCTGTTTTGATGCTTCTGAGCAGCTTCTTTAAAATCACTCCCGAATGAAGGAGATGTTAAGCTGCCATGAGCCAAGAAACTGCAAGCTTATTGGACAGAAGGGGAAATGAGAAGGGAAAAGTCAGCTTTTTACCTTGGGATGCCATCAAGGAGGTCAGAACTATCCAGAGGGTTTGACGCATGGTATAGAAATATAGGGTCCCCATCATCAGTTTGCCACCTTCTCCAACAGTTTGATATCGGGTAGAAGGGCATGGGCCTTTTCTATTTCTCCTGAAAAGAATCTTCTCTCCATTCTTATGTCAGCACAGTTGTATGTTGATGGAACAATATGATCAATAGTTAACAAGACAATATTATATCAAACAGCAATCGGTCCTGTTCAAGGGATTAAACATGGGATAGAATTAGCCGAGGACAATGACAATGCCCTGATAGAGAGACAGAAATCCAGGCACCTTCACCATCTCTGGAACCCAAAGTTTCTCCAACTTCACAAGTTTGCAAGTCTATAAATTAAACCCAGTGTCATTACTGAGTAACTAACTACTAGATGTTGAGCTCTATTCTAGGTGCTCAAAAGGAAAATCAGGCAGCAAAAGCCTGAGCTCTGCCTTCAAGTAGCTATGATGGAGGTGATATGATTAGATATATTGGGTTGGCCAAAAAGTCCGTTTAGTTTTTTCCATAAAATAAAAGACATATTTCTTTTCATTTTCACCAATAACTTTATTGATTTGGATATTTTCAGTATATCGGCTATCTCCCACTATAGGCTTCTAGTGGGTAGAGGCCAGGGGTGCTGCTAAACATCTTCCAATGCATAAGACAGCCCAACAACAAAGAATTATTTGGCCAAAATATCAATAGTACCAAGAAACTTCACAAGCCACTTTTGACACATTTGATCAGTCACAGGAGTTTCTCCATATACTGCACAAATCTTTGTGCATGTGTGTGTGAGTTTCAGTTGCTTTTTTACCTTCCTTAAAATTAAAAAGCATAATACACTAAAATGTTGTGTACTTTCTTCCATCTTCAATATTAAAATGGATGCACAAAAATCACCAATTTTGATGTTTTTTTAAATGCACACTGACATGAGAGCTGACACAACATAATCTAACAAAATTGTTTTGAATGATGTTAAAGACAACTAGGCACTACTAGAGCCATTGTATGTAAAAAACTAAATAAACTTTTTGGCCAACCCATACTTGTACCAAATGCTGGAGACTTGTTTTAATGCATGAGTTGAGCAACTATGAGATCCATGCATCTAGAGAACATCCTAGGATTCTGAGATAATCCCAAATCATGGAATTGTCAAGTGCCAAATTTGAGCTGCTAGGGGGACATAAGTCAGAGGAGTGAATCTTCTTGATATGGCAGGGTCAGGAGCATGAAAATGGAATCAGATTCCAGGTGAAGGCAAGTCTGGAAGCTGGGAAGATCATAGCTAAAATCCTAGAGTCAAGGTAAGAGCCTGGTTCAAAGACATAATAGCAGACATGGTGACAGGAACCTGAAAGTCAAGGCATATCAAACCAGGCAAGTATGGCATAGCCTGTCAGACAGGGAAAAGGCACAGCAGCAGACAGGATACTAAAGGAAGTCAAAGATCAATGGCAAGGTGATTGGCAAATGTCATGCAAGAGGCTAAGGAACATAGAAACAATTATGGCAACTTAGCTGTTTTTCCAACTTGCTTGATTTTCTGTTCCCCAGAAAGCCATTAAAACAGAAGCTCTGTTTTCCCCTCACTGGTTGGCCATTAGAATCAGCTTGTACCAAAGCCCAAGCCCAACCACAGACCGACTAAATCAGAATGTCTAGGGTGGGGCCCAGACAGCAGTATTTTTTAAAGTTCCCTGGGTGATTACAATGATTAGTGAGGGTTGAGCGCCACTGTTTAAAATTGCTGAACAGCTTTAAGAGATTACCACAGGATAACCTCAGTCAGGATTCTCAGAGAAGGTGAAAGCTGATCATAGACTTTAAGGATAAGTGTATTAGTCAGGGTTCTCCAGAAAATGAACCAATAGATTAGACAGAGAGGCAGGCAGACAGACAATCTTTAAGGGAGATTTATTATGAGGAATTGGCTTATGCAGCTATAGAGACTGAGAAGTCCCACAATGTGCCAACTGAAAGCTGGAGACCTAGTAAAACCAGTGGTATAATTCAGTCTGAGTCCAAAGGCCTGAGAACCTTGGAAACCAATGGTTTAAATCCCATTGTGAGGGCCATAAGGGATGAGATAAGATGTCAGTGTGGCAGGAAACAAAAAGGGGTAAATTCCTCCTTCTTCCACCTTTTGATATATTTAGATTTCAAAGAATGGATGAGGCTCACCCACACTGGAGAGGACAATTTCCTTTACTGAGACCACCAATTCAAATACTAATCTCATCCATAAATACCCTCACATGCACATCCAGCAATAATGTTTAATCTGAGTATCCATTAAACATAAAAATGTTTAATCCTGACTGATCCCATGGCCAGTCAAGTTGACACCTAAAATTAACCATCACAATAAGCAACATTCAGGCTAGATATAAATGTTTTCCACAGTGGAAAAAAAAGGAATGTGAAGGCAACAAAAGATAGTATGGAGATTATATATCTTATCATGCAAGAGAAGGACTGTCTGGTGTGATCCAACTGAAGAGGAGGGGAGAGCCACTGAAAGTCTACGAAAATGGGTCAATGAGAAGAAAAGGAGCCTGGTGGGGACCCTGAAATTTGGGTTAACCAAGTTGATCTTTTGCACCATGTCAGAGGTAGTTCAAATAAGGAATCTATCTACATTTTTGAAGGTTGTTCACTTCTGCGTCCTTTGCCTCCTGCCACCAATTTTCTATTAAAGGTTTCTTTTTGAAGAAGTTCAAACTCATTTCTGATTAACTAAGGTAAAAGATATTTTATCCCAACTGGAGAAGATGGGTAATCTGATTGATACTCTGTTCTCAAAGCTTATAGGCCATGGCTTTTTCTAGAGATCAGGAAATGACAACTTTCTTGATTAACACTGGTCATATGGATCACATACTACATATTTGCTGATTCAGCTGCTAGATAAACATTGCTCCCAAACTGGCGATTGAAGACTTGCAGTACAAAGTGCCCCTACCTCTCTTTCAATATTTTTTTAAGGAGATGATCTATTCTCTTACCCAGAGAAAACAAAAGCCACTGGGCATAAACTCTCCCAGCTTCCTAGGCCCCTCCTCATACACTTTTCTCTATCTGTATTAATGCCTACTTTCTTGTCTTTTTCAGGAGATGAGGGGCTCTGCTCCAAACTCAGGCCAAGCCTCTACCTGAGCTCTTAATCTCACCGTCTATCTACCTAGGATTCCTGCTCCAATTATTAGCCTTTGTCTCTCTCACAAATTTAACATTTGACTGGTTCATTCCCCTCTTCAAATAAAAATCTGAAAATCTCACACACCTTAAGTAAACACACAAATTCCTACATTCCTTGATACGCTACCCCTTCTTGATACTATCAATCATCTTTCCTTTCATGACCAAGCTTCAAAAGCAAGTAATCTATACTACCAAGTCTACTGCCTCACCACCAACTCTTTCTTCAACCTATAACATGGTTTCAACACCCATTGATCTCCTAAAATTGTTCTCATTGAAATCACCAACATCCTCCTTGTTTCCCAAATACATAGACCCTTCTCAATTATCTTATCCTCTCAATAGCATGTGGTGCTTGGCAACTCCCTGCATCTTTACTTTTCCTTTTTCTCTGGCTTCTATTATGCCACACTCTCCTGGTTTTCTTCCTGCCTCTCTGACTGCCTTTTTCAGTCATCTTTACTGGCTTCCTTACTCTACCCATATCTAAATATGGTTCCTGAGGATTCCATCCAAGACTCTGTTTTATTCTCCCTCAGAGATCTCATTGACCCCCAAAGATCCCACTAACACCTATATGCTATGGCTTTCCTATAAACTTCACATTCATGCATGTTTAGCTTCTAGATACCATCATTTTTAATGGCCCACGTTGAAGGGCAGTGTAGCCTAATGCTGTATAATGTGGACTCTGATTCAAATTCTAGCTCTGACATTTACAACCATGAGCAAGCAATTCGACCCATTAATGCCTCAGTTTTCTCACTTGTAAAATGGGAATGATAATAGTACCTACTTGTGAGAATTAAATGAAATACTGAACATAACAGCCTGACACATAGTAAGTATTCAATACATATGAATTATTGTTGCTACCTATAATTATTACTGTTGATTCAATATAACCAAAACTGAAAATACATTTCCATCCTCTCTGAGCTTATTCCTTGTCCTGAATTCCCTAAAATAGTTAGTGGTGCCACTATCCTCCCATCCCAAATATAGAAACCTGAGAGTCACCTTATCCCTCCCTCTCCTCTCTTCTCCACTCCACTCCTCTCCCTTTCCTCTCCCCTACTCTCCCTTCCCTTCCCCTCTACCATCATAAAAAAAAAAACACATTGGAAAAGTTCATACCACTTTTATCCTGTTCCTCAAATATCCCAGAACCCTTTGAAATTGAAAAAGACTGACTGAACTTCCCAGCTCTCAGACTCCCCACCAAAAAAAAAAAAAATGCAAACTTACATTGTTTCAATTCACCTTTCTAGGGAAAATTTTTCCTGTTGCATCTGGCCTCAGTACAACTCCTGGCTATATGTCACAGCCCCTGTCCTTGCCACTTTCTCCACTTCCAACTCAGTTTTTTTTTACCTTCCTGACTAAAGGGTCCACAGCCCTTTATTGAGTCCACCTGCATATCTGACCAAGAATGTCTGTTGGCACAGACTCATGTGCTCTGGACCAAAAGGGAACATTCTCTAGACCCTCCCTCTAGGGGCGATTTAAATTTAAGTTAATTAAAACTAAATAAAATTTAAAATAGATCTCCTCAGTCACACACTTTTAATTACTGATAGTCACTAAAATACGGTAATCTGGGTCCGAACTGGAAGAGGTACTGAGAAACGGAAAAAGTCTAGAAGACTGAATGAGCAGATTAGTTAGGTCACAAGGGGTAAGAGGATGAGGAAGAGATAGAGAAAGAAGGAAAAGGAGGACGAGGAGGAGAAATAATGACCACAACCATGATGATCACAGTGATGACCTACCTGCGAGTAAGCTTCTCAGGAAACAGCTGTAGATAGAGGTTAAGGAGAAACATGCTTGCAAATAAAAAGAAGGAAGTAAAAGAAAGAAACCAGACCAGTGTGATGCCACAGAAGTCAAGAAAGGGACTGTTTCAAGGAAGAGCAAAGAAGAAACTTTGAACAGTTCCAAATGCTACAGTAAAATACCATCAGATGATAATTGAGGGAAAGCCATTTGAATAAAAACCTGGTGGTATATACAGAAGAAGCATTTTAGTTGCATATGCATTCATTCTTAATTAATTCAACAAACATTTGCTGATGGTGTACCATGATCTATCCGGGCACTGTGCCATGTCTTGGGTAAGATATTTATGGCCAGAATTATATATTTATTGTCTTCATAGCATTTACAGTCTAGCGGGGGAGACCAACAATAGACCCATAAACACTATACCAGATGTGATTATTATGGAAGAAAAAAGCAGTATTCATAGGTAGAGAATAAAGGAGAGATCTTGCTAAATAGCATGATCAAAGAAGCCCTCTCTGGGTTGGTAAATAACATTAGATGAAGTCAGGTTAAAGAGTGAAAGAGTGAGTGTGTTGTAAGAAAATAGACCAGATAGTGTGACTGTTATTTCAAGACGTTGGCAAGGAAAAGAAGCAAAGAGATAAAACAGTAGCTCTGAATGATTGAGGGACTTTTATTTCACCCTAGAGAAGATATGAGTAGAAGGTAATGAAGAGAGAAAGATTGATGATATTCGACAAAGAGAAGAAATTGATGGAGTGCAACCTCACCTTAAGAAGGAAAAGGAAAATTTAAAACTCGGATGGAGGGACTAGCCTTATAAAGAAGAAGAACACTTCTTTGGCTGAAACAAAAGGGGGAAATAACAGAAAATAAAAGATACAGAGAAATTCTGAGTAGGTGAAGAAAGTACGAATTAAATATATGAAAAAGAGGAAATATCTGGTGTTCCATAATAGATAGCCTGTCTTCTTATGATGTACTGAGGAAGCTCATTTGCTGACAGTGTAGAGGAGAAGAATTAAGAGTTTGTACACACAGGCGCGTGGCCCACCATGCTCACCTTCCCCCCTGTACCCTGCCCTCTCCTTTCTCCCTCTCAGAACCTTTCTGATGCTTCATTCAGACCTGGCTGCTCTGGCCTCCAGGGCACATCCCATTCTACCAGCCTGTGAGCAGCAGAAGAGAAAAAAATTACATATTTTCTTGCCCCATTTTTTTGAGGCAAGCAAAAATTTTTAATTTGAACCATGAAGGAAATCATGCACAGCCAGGTGGGCCAGTGTGGCAACCAGATTGGTGCCAAGTTCTGGGAGGTGATCAGTGATGAACATGGCATCAACTCCACTGGCACGCACCACGGAGACAGTGACCTGCAACTGGATCACATCTCCATGTATTCTAATGTAGCCACAGGTGGAAAATATTTCCCTCATGCTATCTTGGTGGATCTAGAACCTGGTACCATGGACTCTGTTCACTCAGGTCCTTTTGGCCAGATCGTCAGACCAGACAACTTTGTATTTGGTCAGTCTGGGGCAGGCAAAAACTGGGACAAGGGCCATAGTACGCCGGGGTGGTGCTGAGCTGATTGACTCAGTCCTGGACATGGTGCAGAAGGAGACTGAAAGCTCACTGCCTGCAGGGCTTCCAGCTGAGCCATGTACTGGGTGGGGACACAGGCTCTGGTATGGGCACCTTGCTCATCAGCAAGATCGGTGAAGAGTATCCTGACCATATCATGAACACCTTCAGTGTGGTACCTACACCCAAAGTATCTGACACCATGGCTGAGCCCTACAATGTCACTTTCTCTGCCCATCAGTTGGTAGAGAATACTGATGAGACCTACTGCATTGAAAATGAGACCCTCTATGACATCTGCTTCCACACCCTCAAGCTGACCACGCCAACCTATGGGGACCTGAACCACCTTGTCTCAGCCACCATGAGTGGTGTCACCACCTGCTTCTGCTTCCCTGGCCAGCTCAGTGCTGACCTCCACAAGCTAGCAGTCAACACGGTCTCCTTTCCACGCCTCTACTTCTTCATGCCTGACTTTGCCCCCCTAACTAGCCCCAGAAGCCAGCAGTATTGGACTCTCACTGTACCCGAACTCACTCAGCAGGTATTTGATGCCAAGAACATGATGGCTGCCTGTGACCCCCACCATGGCTGGTACCTCACCATGGCTGCTGTCTTCTGTGTGTGGATGTCCATGAAGGAGGCTGATGAGTAGATGCTCAATGTGCAGAGAATAACAGCTACTTTGTGGAGTGGATCCCCAACAACGTCAAAACAGCTGTCTGCAACATCCCGCCCTGTGGTCTGAAGATGGCAGTCAGCTTTATTGGCAACAGCACGGTCATCCAGGAGCTGTTCAAGCTCATCTCAAAGGAGTTCACAGCAATGTTCCTCCAGAAGGCCTTCCTGCACTGGTACATGAGCAAAGGCATGGATAAGATGGAATTCACTGAGGCCGAGAGTAACACAAATGACCTCATCTCAGAGTACCAGCAGTACCAGGATGCCACTGAAGAAGAGGAGGAGGATTTTGGTGAGGAGGCTTAAGGCCATACCCATTACTCAGGCTTCTCAGTTCCATTAGCCTACATCCTCAACTGCCCTATTTACTCTCCTTCAGAATTTGCATCTTCTGCATCTTTTATTCTTTTCAGGGTGTTCTAGAACAGCACCTGGCATATAATAGACACTCAATAAATATTTGTTACTTGTTGAATATCTCCTCTCTCTTTCCACTTGGGAAATCTTCATTTCTGCTATTTTGGGTAATCTTGTATTTCCTTGTGGCATCCATTCCTCCCATCTGTCCACTTAACATTCCCATCTCTATTTTCAAGATAATTCTCCAAGAAGCTGGGTCTCATCCAGATCCCATTTAGGACTGTGTGCTGAAAATACCATCCTAAACCCATGTGGTAGCCAAGGGGGAAGGGAATGACACTAACTCTAGCAGGTAAAAGTCCCTGAAAAGAACAGGTGGAGTTTCCCATTCTAGAACAGTTTTGGAGAGTGGGATTTGTGCTGTTCTAGTTTCCAGGTATTTTTCCCTGCTTTACCCTCAGCTTTGGGAAAAGTATGAACAGTATTACCTCAATTTTCAGTCTCTCTTAAGCTCTGTCCTGAGTTATTTCCTTTGCGGGGGTTGGATGCACTCTGTCAAGTGGGATCCTTTCCTCTTCCACTTTACCTCTCATATTGAATTGCTTCCTTTCTATGGATAAAGAAGGAGGTAAAGGGGGAAGAGTGACTAGCTTTGGTTCTTAACGTCCAGGAGGGGTTTCCCAATCTTGACCTTTTCTTACCTAAAAAGAAATAGCAGACCGGTATGTGTGTGAAAAGGTAGGTACTTCCACCTAAATGTTGGAGTCATTCCCTGGAAGAGAAGGTACAGGACACCCTCTGTCTTTTGGCAACATCTCTTTTCTTTTGCTGTTGCTTTCCCCAGCCCCTTGATGTTGGCCTATCCTATACCTCAAATTTGTTTTCTTGAACTTGCTTTTTTTCATATCAAAAAAATGGCTTTGCCCCAAAAGCCAAAAATAAATGGGAATTGAAAAAAAGAGTTCATACACAGAAAATATCTGGAAGTTCCATTGTGGTAATAATGATAGGATGTCAACAAAGATGAATGGACTAATCACTGGAACAGTAATAGTAGAGAGTAAACAAGTTATAAAGATGTAAGACCAACAGCATTATTCTAGGTCACCTAACCAACAAATGTTTGTGCCTTTCTTCCACTACTATCAGCATCCTGATTCTGAGAAAGCAGACAAGAATGACCCAAGGTAGGGAGAAGTCTGGTAAGCATGTAGCTGTCAAAGGGTTTAGATAGAGGTCAAAGCAACCAACAATGGCATGACTGGATAGGGAGTCTCTGATGGGCAGAAAGGTAAGTACAGGCAGAAAAGACATTGTAAAATAGGAAGGATTGAGCATCTAGAGTGGTGACTGGAGGGGAATAGCAGATGTAGAGTAGGTGAGAGAACAGGAAAGTTAAGGAATCAGAAGTTATGAAGAGAGAGGGGTAGCTTTGAATTCAAGATCACAGACACAAAATAACTCAAAGTTCAGAATCATCCAAGGTATAGTTGTGGTTGGTTGAAGTAGAGTGGAGAGGAATTGTATAGTTGGTGAGATATTCAAGGTGTTGTACTGGTCATCTCCATAGATAACAGGAAATAAGATTGTTCGGAGACTTGTTAAGCAGTTACAGAAGTAAAGGAATATATGAAAGGAAGCCATAGAGATAAATAAACAGGAAAAGTAGGGAAAAAGCTTCTCATAGAGCATCTATTCCTATAGTTCCCAAATCACCATATCACTTATCCTTCCAAGCACAAGATGTAAGGATTATTTCTCCCATTGTAAATAAGGAAACTGAGATCCAGAAAATGTTAACAGCATTCTAAACTCACAGAGAAAACTCAGTGCCAGAAACTGCAACCCGGCACTAAAATATGAAGCTTCATGTGCTTTCCAAGTCAGTAGATGCCATTATATTCCATTATAATTTTTGCCTGCAAAAGACCCTGGCCCCTGAGGTCTACCTATGTATTTATGTCTCTGTTCTGATGGAAAAGAGGTAAACATGGGTGATTAAGCTTCAACATGAGTAGAAAGACTATCTTCTTGCTTTCAAGGTTGTTCTCAGGCAACTGTTCCTAGAAAGATAATAGAGGAAAGACACAACTTCATAATTATTACTGTTGTAAGTATAAATTTCACAAGGACAAGTTTAATGGGATTTATTAGGCTTCTTTAAAGTATTGAAAATATGTTGATACAACCATACGGTTCATATTATACCTAGTGCTTCGTATAAACACAAGTGTCATCAACACAAAGGAGAGATAATATGTAATTGAAAGCAGAGGGAAGAAACTGACAGCAATTTTATAAGTGATAATAAGATCTGTGAAAGGAACATCCTTTACAAATTGCCACTGCCTAAGGATAACAGAAGCACAGCCTCAAAACACATCATTCCATCTGCTTGGTAGTAACTTTGCTATGACAAGAAGAGCTTCTAAATGCCACCTAAATTATCTCTGAGTTAGTTTTCTTGAGGTACACTAAGCAGACTATGGGATAGCCCATCTCCTGACCCTAAAAAAGGCAGCCATTTCTGCAACACAAATCCTGGAGGGCTCCTAAATTCCTCAGGCACTTTTTGTCTGAAAGTTGGCTCAAGAAGTTTTAAAGACTTGCTTAGTTCAATCCAGTTTGTTGTTTAATGTGATGATATAAGATCAACAGTAATAAAATACCTTTTCAATCAATGACTTGGATGATGGTGGTGATGATGATAATGATGATGCTATTGCTGTCTACTGTTGCTGATGACAGCCAGCAGTTATTAGTTGTGTACCATATATGAGGCACTGGTCTAAGCATTTTACCTAAAGATATTGAACTGCCTACTTGACATCACTTCTTATATGTCTCATAAATACCTAAAACTTACTGTGTCTCAAAAAAGACTCTTAAAGACAAAAAAGACTTAAGGAAGTTTATAATCTAATAGGAAAAGACAAATAATAAGGAAACAAATTAATATATAATATCAAGCAGTAATGACCACTAAAAAGAAAATAAATTATGGCACTGTGATAATGACTAGATATGAAACGGTAGGTATAGCTACTTTAGATGTGATAGTTAAGACCTTTGAGAAGAGATGACCTTTAAATTTGAGAATTCAATAATGAGAATGAGCTGACCATGAAGAAAAGTAGGAGGAAATATTCCAGGCAGATGGAACAAAACTATAAAAGCCCAGTTATAGGAAGGAGCTTGATGTACCTAAGGAAGAAAAAGAGGCCAATGTTGCTGGAGCTGAGTTAGTAAAGGGAGTCTGATGGAGAAGAGGCAGGCAAGGATCAGATTATGCCATCATAAGATGTTTAGGATTTGGCCCTGACTGGGTGGCTCAGCTGGTTAGAGCATCATCCTAACATGTTAAGGTTGCAGGCTCGATCCCCAGTCAGGGTCATACATGAAACAACAAATGAATACATAAATAAGTGGAACAATTCAATCTCCTTCTCTCTCTCTCTCTCTCTCTCTCTCTTTCTATCTCTCTCTCTCCTCCTAAAATGAATTTTCAAAAACTTCCCTGCAAGTAACACTTGACCAAGGCACTCCCCAAGGTTGTCGCCAGGGAGAGAGAAAGAGACAAAAGAAGAAAGAAAGAAAGGAAGGAAGGAAGGAAGGAAGGAAGGAAGGAAGGAAGGAAGGAAGGAAGGAAGGAAGGAAGGAAGGAAGGAAGGAAAAGAAAAGAAAGCTCTGGCTGATGTGGCTCAGTGGACTGAGTGCTGGTCTGTGAACCAAAGTGTCACCGGTTCAATTGCCAGTCATGGCACACCCCTGGGTTGCAGGCCAGGTACCTAGTTGGGGGCGTACAAGAGGCAACCACAAATTGATCTCTCTCTCTCTCTCTTTCTCCCTCCCTTCCTCTCTCTCTAAAAATAAATAATTAAGTATTTTTTTATAAAGAAGTTTAGGATTTGTACTAATTGAAATAGGAAGTTATTACAGAATCAGGGGAGCATATGATCTGATTTCATGCCTATTGTGTAGACAGCAGAAGGACTAGAATGGAACCATGCTTGCCAAATAGTAGGTTATTACAATACTCAAGGATAGAGATGATGATGACTTGGAGGAGGGTGTTAAAATGGTAGAAGTTCTAAGACGGGTTCACATTCTAGATATATTTTAGATGCAAGGAGGCAGAACTTAGTGATTCACCAGATGTGAGAGGTGAGAGAGAGGAAACTTTAAAAATGATTTCCCATTTCTGGCATAGATAACTGAGTAGATGGTGTTGTAATTGTCTAAGGTGGAAAAGAGCCAGGCAAAGTACAGGTTTGGAGATGGCATTAAGGCAGTAAAGAATTCTGTTTGGAGCTAGCTCAGTTTGAGAAGCTACTGAGACATCCAGGTGGAAATGCCAAGTAGGCAAGCAAATATATGAATCAGAAACAATCATAAAGAAGAAAGGTGAGGTTTCTAAATAAGCCAGTGTTGATTTTATTTCCCCCAAATAATTATTAATGTTTGTCACCTCTGCTAAAATGTAACCTCTATAAGGGCAGCAATTGTGACTGTCTTTTGTTCTTTGTGTTTCCAGTACCAGCCACAGTCCCTGGGAAACAGTAGATAAACAATAAACATTTGTGGAATGAAAAGAAGAAGGGATACAAAGAAATGTGTTCCTTGAATAGAAAAAATAATTAAATAGTAAAGCATTGAAGACCTACTCTCTATTCTTCTTCAAGAAGGAATACTACTGATCTGGTTGGGTAGATTTAAAAGGTGCACTTGGTATAGGTACAGCTTTCAAAGAGGCCAAAGACTGGTTATAGTCTCTCCCTCTTCTTCCCACACAGCGAAAATGATAAGAGCTGGAACTAGTTTCCGTATGGGAGAAGGCCAGTTGTCTCCTTTCCTTGAACTAATCTTCCCAGATAGAGAACTGTTCTTCAGTCAACAGAATATAACGACTTCAACTCCTCTGTTAGAATCTGCGATTTGCATGTATTATTTTAGGTACCATTAAGCTATGGCTCTTGGGGTAAATTTGGTTCCTGCCTGTTTTTGTATGGCCTGGGAGCTAAGAATGGTTTTCATATTTACAAATGATTGGGAAAAATCAAAAGAAAAGTAATATTTCATGAAACAAAAATAATGCAAAATCCAAATTTCCATGTCTATAATTAAAGTTTGATTAGAAGACATCCATGCTCATCCATGTACATATTGTCTGTGACTGCTTCGGTGCTACAACAGCAGAGTTGAATGGTTGCGACAGAGTCCATATGGCCTACGAAGCTGAAAAAGCTATACAGAAAAAGTTTGTAGGCCCCTGCAGTATTTCATTTCATTCTCACTATAAAAAATATATATTACTTGGGTGATATATTCATTCTCATTTTAAAGAAGGGAAAGGTAAGGCTTATAGCAGCCAGTAGGTTATACAATTGGATTCAAACTCAAACAATGCAATAACAAAAATATCAACAACCATGATATATAATAGTTTCAACTACCACTGAGTGCTCAGCAAGTGCCAGAATCAGTACAGAGGAGTTTTCATTATTTAATTCTTCAATCATGTAGTCTTTACAACCCTGTATGAAAGGTATAATATTATGATCCCCATGTCATGGATGAGAAAACTAAGGCTCAGCAACATTAAGCAACTTGGCCAAAGTTTCATTTTAAGAGAACAAGAATTCACAGCCATGTATGAAGCAGCTGAATAAACCAGAAAACAGAAAATTTAGTGTAGGCACTGAAGAGATTAGATTTGGGAGTCATGAAAGTGGATGAGCTCAGCCACTGAGAGTGTGCAGAGTGAAAAGAGAATAGGATCAAGTATGGGGACTTGAAGAAACGTAAACATTAAAAGAGAGACATGTAGGAAATGAGTGGCTGGAGAGAGATGAGAGGAATCAAGACTCACAGAAGCCAAGGAAGGAAAAATTCTCCAGAAAGGAGTGATCTACAGTGAAAAATACTGCAAGGGATGGTAAATATATATAAGCACAGAAGACTATCCATCTAATTTAGCAACATGGAGTTCACCAGTAGTGAGTGCCAATTTAGTAAAGTGACAGTAGTGAAAATAGGCTGCAGTGGGTTGAATAAGCCAAAAGGAGGTAAGAAAGCAAAGAAAAAAAAAAGAAATGTAGAAAATGCTTTCAAGAAACATAGCTATGTAAAAGGGAATGAATGATAGGGTATTAGTCAGTAGTGAACCTCAGATCAAAAGATAATTGTTTTCAAGATGGAAGAGATGCAAACATGTTTATATGTCAAAAGGTAACAGCCCACAGAAAGGAAGAAATAATCCTAAATTTCATACAATTATAGAACAATAAATCTAAATCCAGCTTAAAACCCATTCCACACCTCTCCTGTAGTGGAAATAGTATGGTGCTGTGATTATTACTTTCCTTGATGCTCTAAGGTCTTCCTCACTGACTTGCAGTCACAATTTTCCAGGTAACTTGAGTTTCTAGAAGCCTGAAAGGCAGGTAAGTATGGTGTTGCTATCTTAGTACCCCCACTTGCCTTGAGTTCAAGTCTTCTGTCACCTGCAGCAACCAGAAAGGCATGAAATCTGAGGGTAGTTTTTTTTCTGTTATTTTCTCTTTAAAAAATACTGCATCTATTGCAGAAAACAAGTGTTGAAAATTCAGTGATGATAAAAAACAGCCAAGAAGACTCTAATACTAAGATTATATCCGATGCAAAGTAAAAAAAAAAAAAAAGTTCACTGCTTAATAACAACTTGAAAAATACATTAACATAAAAAAACTTGGAAGCATTGAAATCGGTGTCAAAAAGATATCTTTACACCCATGTTCATAGCAGCATCATTCATAATAGCTACAATGTGGAAGCAACCCAAGTGTCCATCAACAGATGAATGGATATGCAAAATGTAGTATATACATACAATGGAATATTATTCAGCCTTAAAAAGGAAGGACATTCTGTAATATGCTGCAGTACAAATGAACTTTGAGGACATTGTAAGTGAAATGAGAGTCACAAAAAGACAAATACTATATGATTCAACTTATATGAGGTCCTTATAGTAGTCAAAATCATAGAGACAGAAAGCAAAATGGTTGCTACCAGGGGCTGGTGAGGGAGAGGAATGGGGAGTTATTGTTTACTGGGTAGGCTTTCAATTTTACAAGATGAAAAGAGTTGTAAAGATGAATGGTGGTGATGGTTGCACAACATTGTGAATGTATTTAATATCTCTGAACTGTACACTTAAAATGGTTAAAATGGTAAATTTTATATTATGTGTACTTTAGCACAATACAAAAAAACGAAAGAAAAAACTCAGAAGCGATGAAAAAGCAACAGGAAATAAAGGCAGGAAAAAACTGAAATTACAAAGAAAACAAAGAAAAAAAGAGAAGAAAAAAGTGAGTCAAACAGAGGCAGCATACCTAAGCAGCAAGAGTAGTATAGAGCAGGGGTGGGTCCTGCAAGCAGAAGTGATGTCAATGGATACTCACATGCCTGTTTCCTATGCACATATGCAAGAGTTTCTCTAGAGTATATCTTGAGAAGTCAAATTGCTGGATCAGAGGATATGCAGAAGTTTAATTTTAACTGAGTTTCAAAAATGGTGATCCTCCCCCAAAATCTATAATGACAAAAAGTTCATCAGTGATTGCCAAGGACTAACAATTGGGAGAAACGGTCACTTCCAAAGAGGTACCAATTACACAGGTGTAAATATTTGTCTAAATTCACTAACGTATACACAACATAGGTGAATTTTAGTGTATGTAGGCTGTACTTCAATAAAATTGGTCTTCTTTTCCATGTACCCTTAATTTCTTTATCTTTATAACATGCCTTGGAAAGACAAGCCCACCAATACCAACCATCCCCGGCCTCTTGTTCTTTGGGAGTGTAATGGTTTTTACTAGCTCTTGGCTCTTCCATGTAAGTTTCAGAAGCACGTTACCAAGTTCCATGGAAGACCCTATTGAGAATCTGAATGAAATTGTGTTGAATCTATAGATGAATTTGGGGAGAATTCTCTAATTGCTGGTATTGAGTCTTCCTATCTGTGGTGTATCTCTCCATTTTTAAAATGTTCCCTATAAGGGACTTATTTTTAAAAAGAAAATTATTGATTGCCTTATACTTTTGAATGTTATTTAATGTTTTCTTTTTATTATACTTTCTAACATTTCTAATAATTTTTCCTGATGAATAGAAATGGAATTGATTTCTCTATGTTGGTTATCTTTAGCTAGTTTAAACACTTCTACTTTAATATTTTAAACTAGAAAGTTATAGAACCTACAAATAATGACAGTTTATTTCTTCCTTTCCAATCATTACATCTTTTATTTATTTCCCTTTTGTTTATACAATAGCTAGAATTTCTAGCATAGTACTGAATATGAGTAATAAGAATCAGCATTCTTGGCTTTTTTTCATAACTTAAAAGGAATATTTTTAATATTCCTCAATCAGGAATGCTGTTTGAAGTAACATTTTTACAGATTCTCTGTATCAGTTTACAGAAGTTTTATTTCTCTTTTATTTCTAGTTTGCAATGCTTTATTATTCTGATTCATACACTTTGGATTTTGCTTTTTTCTGATGCTTTTTCATGATCTATTGAGATCACCAGGTATGATTTTGTGTTAATGTAGTAAATTACATTAAGTGATTTTCTAATGTTACATCAAATTTGCATGGTTCTGAAATACTATTTTTCTTAGATGTTGTTGGATTTAATTTTATAATATTTTATGGTTTTTACATCTGTGTTTATGATTGACTTTGTCCTGTAATTTTACTTTCTTTAATTATGTTTATCTGGTTTTGTTATCGAGGTTTTACTGGCTCCATAGAAAAAGTGTAAGTATATTCCCTGTTTTACTTTCTTAGATTAATTTTTATAAAATTGAAATTAATTCTTCTTTAAGTGTTTGGCTGAACTTTAAACAATCTGAAAGTGGCGTTCTAATTATGTGATGGTTTTTACTTATTGCATTTTTTTACTGTAAATATTTTTTAATTTTTCAATTACAGTTGACATACAATATTACATTAGTTTCAGGGGTATGCCCCAGTGATTAGACATTATATAACTTGCTGAGTGATCATCCCAACAAATCTAGTACCCAACTGATACCACACATAGTTATTGGACTATTATTGACTGTGTTCCTTATGTTGTACTTTACATCTCCATGACTACTCTGTAACAACCAATTTGTACTTCATAATCTCTTAGCCTTTTTCACCCACTCCCAACCCCCTCCCATCTGGTGACAAGATGTACTGTGTATCTATCAGTCTGTTTCTGTTCTGCTTCATTCATTTTTGTCTCCTAAGCTCTTTATATGTTCCTCTATTTTAATGATAGCCTTGATGAGTATAGTAATCTTGGTTGTAGGTCCTTTCTCTTCATCACTTTGAATATTTCTTGCCAATCCTTTCTAGCCTGAAAAGTTTCTTTGGGGAAATCAGCTGACAGTCTTATGGAAACCCCTTTGCAGGTAACTAACTGCTTTTTTCTTGGTGCTTTTAAGATTTTCTCTTTGTCTTTAAATTTTGGCATTTTAATAATAATGTGTTCTGGTGTGGGCCTCTTTGGGTTCATCTTGTTTAGGATTTTTTGTGCTTCCCAGGTTTGTATGTCTATTTCCCTTACCAGGTTAAGGAAGTTTTCTGTTACTATTTGTTGAAATAAGTTTTCAATTTCTTGCTCTCTCTCTCCTCCTTTCCAGCAACCCCATGATGTGAAGGTTGGTATGCTTGCAGTTGAGATGCAAAGGCTCCTTATAGCACCTTCATTTTTTGGATTGTTTTTTCTTTTAGCTATTCCGACTAGGTATTCTTGGCTTCCTTATATTCCAAATCACGAGTTTCATTCTCGTTTTCATCTATGCTACTGTTGATTCTCCGTAAATTATTCTTTATTTCAGTTAGTGTACCCTTCATTTCTGACTGGTTCTTTTGTATGGTTTCAATGTCCTTTTTTATGGTATTTAAGTTCTCTCTAAGATCAACTACTCTTCCCCTAAGTTCAATGAGCATCCTCACAACCAGTGTATTGAACTCTGCATCTAGTAGATTGCTTATCTCCATTTTATTTAGTTTTTTTTCTGGATTTGTGTTCTGTTCTTTCATTTGGGACATGTTTCGTTGTCTCCTCATTTTGACAATCTCCCTATGATTGTTTCCATGTATGAGGTAGAGCTGCTCTTGGGATGGGCTCCTGCTAAGCTGCTCCTCCATGGCGGTCAGTAATCCCAGACAGTCCTTGCACCAGATGGTCTTGGGTTAAATCCCTCTCATTGAAATGCCAACAACAATCAAGGCTCAACTACAAGAGGAGGGTGTATACAGACCACACATGGGTGGATGACATCTTCTAGGCTTAGTAGAGTGGCCTAATGTAGTAGGTGTCCTATAAG
>PVJD01010834.1:0-50669 GCA_004026545.1 Mormoops blainvillei
TCTGGGCTGCCCAGACTACGAGCGAGTCTGCTTTGGTCACTGCTGTGGCCAAGTTGTCAAACCTATGGGAGCCTCCGCTTCCTTATCTGTTAAAAATAAAGTAATTATGGTGCGGGAGCCATGGCTCATGAGGTTGCTGTCGGGATGCACGGGACACATCAGCAGAGGACCCGGGGCAGGAGGAACGGGGGCCGCTCTTCTCAGGAAGCCAAGCTCCCCCTCTGCCCCCTCCCCGAGTGGCCGCTGTGGGTGCTCTGACTGTAGCCCCGGTCCTCCCATTCAGGGTGCTGCAGCCCCCCGTGACTGCACCTCTCTGCCCGAGGCCTTCTTCTGCCACCACAGAAGGTCACTCTGCCCATGGGTAAGGCAGGCCAGCAGCAGTCCTCCCCTGGGGTGTCTAACGCCACCCTCTCCCGACTCCCTGGGCATCAAACTCCCATCCGCCACAGGGGCTGGTGGCACCGTGTCGGCAGCAGCTTCACGGCTCCTCTGAGGTTGTCTTCCTTCACTCCCAAAGGAACGACTTGGCCAGAGTCCCTTCCCAGGGACTGCTCCCAGGGTGACTCAAAGCGTGACGCTGCCCCCGCTTGCCATGTTTCCCTTGTTTTTTGGGCTTCGCAGGTGCCTCGCTCATGCGGACCGTGGGCCTCATGTCTTTCTGCCCCTGCCTCTGTGGTGGTGGCCGTTGTGGGCCTGCCGCCAGCTGCTGCCTCAGCACAGCGGTGGCCGGGGCTGCAGCAGGCACATGGCACTCCTGCTCGGGCGGACGCCCGCGCCAGGCTCGGAAGCCTGTGCAGTGCGCCCTGTGGTGCTGCAGCCGAGGGCCCCCTATGGTCACTCATGGTGGTAGCAAGCTGATACTACTATCTCATTGGTTGTCCCTTGACTTCCCAAATGAACCACCGGCGTTTAAACCCTTGCCTTGGGGCCGAATTCTGGGGAACACAGACTAAGACAGTTGGTAGCAGAAGCGGTCCAGGGAGCAGAGCCTCAGCCATGGACTGTTTGCTGGTCAGATGGCGGCAAGGATCTGGTCCTTGGAGGTGAGTGAGAGGGGCGACCCGGCATGCTGTAGCTTCACGGCTATTGAGACGCTCTTCCCATGAATGACTGGCACGTGTGCTGCTTATTAAGCAACTTGAGCTCAGCCTAGTACCAACCCCACACCCCAGAGGGGTCTCCTACACCCTGCCTGTGATGCTTGCCACTGCCAGGACCCTGAACACCCCGTCTGCTTTACCAACCACTCCCAGTTAGGCCCTGGGAGGCCATGGGATGCTGGGGAAATGACACTGCAGAGTAAGAAGGTACTCACTCCTTCCTGCTGGCCTCCCGTTAGTGTCAAGGTCACTCCAGCAATGGCTCTTCACTCTGGTGAACTTGGTTCCAAGAGCAACTGTTGGTTCCAATTACCGGTTTTTCCCGGAACCAGTTTTATGGCTCCCCTCAGGGATACCACTACCAGCTACCTGGCTCCTCTACCCAGACGAAGCTCTTCACTGTATCCCCGGTCCTGGGGTCTTAGATGCCCCTGCAATTACCGTGTCTGTGATACCTCATGAGGGTGGCCAGGTGGCCTGGTTTGCCTGGGACGCAGGGGCTTCCCAGGCTGTGAGAACTTCAGTACTAAAATCGGCATCATTCTAGATGTACCCGGATGGCTGGTCTCCTAGTTCCCTTTTTGCCTGTCTGGTTCCTCAATATCTGGATTTCAGTCCTTTATGTTAAACTCCCTGTACAAAAAAACAAAAACAAAAACAAAAGCAAAAATGGGTGGTTTGTAACTTCTGACCAGAGCCTGACTGGTACAGGGTGGGATCCGGGTGCTAGAAGAGGCCCTGGCTCACCCAGTGTCACCAGTGTTTGAGAGCATGGCAGCGACAGCAATGACAGGGGCCGAGGGACGGGGGCGTCGTTGGGCGCATCGATGTCCTGAAGGAAGAACACGGCAGGCCCCAGTCAGCCCACATCAAAGTAGGCACAGGCTGAGAAGCCAGGTGGCGGCACGTAGAAGGACTGTCATCTGACGGAGCTGGGTAGCACAGCCTGCTGAAAATTGGGCTTAGGACCTGATCAAAGTGCAGCAGGGTCTGACGTGATGGCCCCAGCGAACGTCCTATGCCAAAGGCAAGGGCCTGCTAAGGAGGAGTGGGACCTAAGGGCCTAGAGTGGGGACACCTGGCTAAAGTGCTCGGCCACCTCCCCTTGCCCCAAGGCCATACAGAGGTCTCAGCTGGGGCTGGTGCCTTGCCAAATGATACCTGTGTTTGTCCAAATTTTCTCTGTCAGCCCTCACAGCTTCTGGGCCGGAGACAGAGAATGAGTGTTTTAGGTCTTGCAAGCCAGGCAGTCTCTGTCCTCACGACTCAGCTCTTCCACTGCGTCACAAAAGCAGCACAGACAGTACGCAAATGAATGAGGGGGGCTGGATTCCAACAAACATTTTGCAAAAAGAAATACATAGGCCATAGTTTACCCATGGGCCATAGCTTGCCAATCCTTGTTCCAGGGCCACGGCTCCCCTCTACCACATACCGGCCTGATCCAGGAGGTCACATCTGGGAATGAAGGAGTCTTGAGAGTACCGACTGGGAGTAGGACGTAAGGCTGAATAAGAGAGAGTTTATTGATATGTGGCACTCTCCCTTGGATTTGGCGTCCTGGTAAGGACCCTAGAGCCAACCCTAATCTACTGTTGATGGTGCCCTGGAGCTGGAAAGGCACAATGGTCTTGCGTAAATGAGATGTTCGTGCCAGGATGCCTTGGCGGCAGACAGGGTAGAAGGTTTGGTGAGAGAGCCATACAAAAACCAGCTTATTATGTGAGATCGCACAGTCTAGCAATTACCCGTCTCTGGGTGAGCCCAGGAGGCAAGTTCTTGACTGTGGCATTGAGAACTATGCCAGTGAGGGGCCACTGGTGTTACCGGGGACTATCTTTCCAGCTGCTGTGGGCCTGGGCGCCCGAGTGTTGGGGATGACAGCCTTCCAGAAAAGTACAGCACAGTTGGCAGCACTCAGCCACCTAAAGCAAGGTGGACAGGCCATCATAATGGCAGAAAAGTTGCAATAGCAGCCTGGACCCTTATTTGCAGACATCAGGGAGCAGTGACTAACAGGCCACGGTGTCCCTAACAGCAAGATTGGAAGGTGTTGCTTGAACTATGTAACCAGAGATCACGAGCAGGTGAGCCAGAGGCTGATGGACGTCAGCTGAAGTGATGGAAAGTCAGGGTCCTTTGCCCAGTTTCTAGGCCTGAGCCAGGGGTTGGACCAGAGCCAATCTCCCGAAGGAGAGACTGGGGGTCCCAGAGCAGCGATTTTCAGCATGTCTTATCCCCTGGCACACATGAACTAATTACTAACATTCTGCGGCACACCACAAAATACATTTTTTGCCGATCTGACAAAAAATAGGTGTAGTTTTTGTTGATTTATAAAAAAAAAAAGTAATTATTTACCCTTTTTGCTCCAAAGTGACTTTTTAAAAAAATCAGGTGACTATACTTATATATAAGAATTTCTGGTACCAATCAGAATTAACCAATCACGCACAACTTTATTATGCGATATGACCAATAAGATGCGACTCTATTATAGGACCTATATATTTACGGTTCAGGGCAGGGCATTCACACGGGATGGTTATTGCTGTGTTGGTTGTTGTCACTTTTTTAAAATTTGACAATCTAAGGGAAAAGAGGTCAGTGTCCCTGACTGAACAGTCAGGTATGGCATGTCTTGGGTTTTTTGTTTTGTTTTTTTTTGAAGATTTTATTTATTTATTCTTAGAGAGAGGTGAAGGGAGGGAGAAAGAGAGGGAGAGAAACATCAGTGGGTGGTTGCCTCTCACACACTCCCCTCTGGAGACCTGGCCGCAACCCAGGCATGTGCCCTGACTGGCAGTGGAACCAGCGACCTTTTGGTTCACAGGCAGGAGCTCGATCCACTGAGCCACACCAGCCGGGGCAGGTATTGCCTGTTTTAAACATTCTTACAGCACACTGATTGAAAATTGCCATCATAGAGGGACGACCCTGCACTGTCACAGCCAGCATGAGTGGTAGTGATTCTTCCTCCGTCTCTCATGGGAAGGACCTATAGCTGCCCCCACTAAGGACAGGAAATAGCTCAGATGTCGGAAAACCATGGATAGAAGATTTGAGCTGAAACCAAGACCACAGGACCCAAAATGCCACCCCAGCCCTCCTGGTGACATGGGCAAGTCCTGGCTCCAAATCCACCTCCCAGCGAGTCCAAAGGATCCACACCCTGACCTGCTACTCATTTCTCTGGTTCCCGAGTTTTTAGGTGGAACGAACATACCCTCTTTTGTGGGAAGAACCCTCTTTTGGAGGAAGAGCCATAATGCTAAGAAAAGCCTACTGACTATCGCTCTGGAAACTTCCCCATTCAACTGAGATGGAATATCAGAAGCACTGTTCCATTCTGGGTTCAGATGCTACTTCAAAGACTTCGCGAAGGCAGGGGCTTCTTGGTTGCCCCATGACATCAGTTCTTTAGTGAATTCAACAAAAGTTATCATTTTGAATTTCATTTTGGGAGTTCTCATTGTTAGTGAAGTAGTGGAACTCTTTCTAGCTTTCTTCGTCCCGACAGAGATCTGGAAGCTAGATATGGAAACTGTCCTAAGGTTTTTAACAAAAAAGTTTAAAGCATCTTATAAGTCTGACACCAATCAAAAGCTGAGTTACTGAACCCCTTTCAACATTTAGAAGAAGGATTTATAGATTTAAGACATTTCATTTCCTTTTTAAGGTGCTTTAATTGTGTGATGGACAAACCAAAATTTTCTGGGGTTTTCAGGTAAGTTTCATAAATCTAAGTAATTACAATTGTAAACAGGATGAATCTAGATCCTCTTAAATGTTCCTGTACTATTTATAAACTTAGAAGATTTCAAATTAAAAATCACAAGCTTAAATCATTTAAATCACTTAAATTTAATGTGGAATTACAAAGCTGATCTATTACTTGCATAAGCCTTATCTCTGATATGTTAAATATCGAGATAGAATATGTACGTCCTGAACAATGGAGAACCTGACACGTTAGCCTCCTTCCAAACTAACAGGTTTGGTGAATTCTGGCAAAAGACAGGAGACTCCTGGGTCAGCAACAAAGGGCTCTGTCACTCGCAGCAACAGAAAGACAGAGTATCAGCATTTCCATCAGTTCCCCAAGTCCCAGTCCCCACAGGTGGCATGAAGAGGGTCCGGTGACACCTGCACACACAGTGGGTTACAGGAGAAGAACCTGAGCTTAGGGAGCCTAAATCTTTTCTAATGGGCAGCAAGTCAGCTTAGGCTGTGAGAAAGAGGCGATCCTTCCGGCGGAGACCCCCTCGGCGGCTCCGTACTTATGGCAGCAGCCCCTGTGCCGTGGCTGGAGTTGCACGATTCCACCCTCCACAGAGGAACTCCAGGCCCCGGCCGGTGCTCCATCTCCAGTTGCTCTGCACTGGAAGCCCCACTGCCTCCCCAGAAGGACCTCTGCCAGGGAAGCCGAGTCCAGCAAGACAAGGAGCCCACACAACACCCAAGTGTTCACCTTCACTGAACAGAAGGCAGCCCCAGGGGAGAGGGGAGCTCTGACTGTACCCAGAGCCATTCCACAAGTGCCCCTTCCTCCCATCGGCGGACACGCCCATCTCTTGGAACACAAGCCGTGCACTAATGGAGCTAATAATAGGAAACCGGTCGGGGAGAAGGGCCACCATGGCGGAACAGAGCTGACTTTTTCCAGGCTCATAGTTTCGATGGGACTGTGAGAGGGAATCCCTACCGTAGAAGGAAGCTTCTAGTTTGACCAGCTTGAAACAACCAAGCTTTCTCCCCATTTCAAATTCTAAATTAATGATAGTCCAACTGTCATATGCCAGTCAGCCTTCATCCCCCATTCAGTTTGAAGGCCATTCCCCACTGAAGAGGACTTCCTCCCACGGCCAGCGGCAGTCCGTCTGTATTCTGGACTTGCAGGGTCCAGTGAGAGCTGGTGTCTCACTTCCCTCCCTTAATGGCAAAGTACAGAGCATCCCCATGGAAAAGAGTGCTGTTGACAGCAGGATGGACTCCCGGCATACATCACGGCTAGGTCGGGCAGGCAGGGGGTTCTGTTCTCCGCAGCAGCAGCAGGAAGACAGATGTCCCAAGCCAGGGAGTTTTATGGAGCGACTCTCTCTGAAGCTGAGTGCCACAGTGATGTTGGCCTCGAGTCGTTTGCTGGGTTTCAGAATGCACAGCAAACCAAGGTGCTCTCACTTTGGGTTTATGATGACCCCTTTTATGACAAGAGCCCCCAGGTTGTTAGAGACTGGACAGTAGGCACTGTTGATGAGGAGCCAAGGGACTTGAGTCCTGTTCCTGTCTCCACCTCTCACTGCTGTCACCCTGAAGCAAGTCACCCAACCTGTTAGTTCTCTGACTCATAGACGGGTGCAACTGTACCCACCATGCCTATATCCCAGGGTCATTGTGGGAGTGTATTCTAAGAAAGGCTGTCTTCCTCTTTCTAAATGAGAGTCCAAAGGGCCCAGTTCTGCTCTTAGGACAGGACAGAGCTGTGTTGACTCACTCAGGGACTGAGAACCAGCTACCCAACATTTTGGTTTGAAACTATATCGGAGAGATAGAAAGACTGGTCACAGTGTTCCAGCCGGAGGTACTTTGGAATGTGGCTCAGAGCTGGAAGAAGAGGGGAGATCTGCCCACCTGACAGTCGGAACTCAGGCAAGCCACCCAAGTAGACAAATTTACTAAGGGACAGGGTGCAAAGGGAAGGAGAAGGGAGTCAGCTCCTAAAGAGCAAGAATAAGATAGAGGCAAAGGACTGAGCAAGATGGCTTTGGCTCGGTCCTCAACCTGAACTGGATTCCCGGCACTTCTCAACTCCACTGTTACCTTGCACATCCTTCACCTGCTGAGGCTCCTGGGGGTCTCCCTGCTTCTACCTGAACACCCTCTGTCATCTGTCCTCAATGTAGAAATCGGGTGCTCAGAGCCTTCAGCAGCCCTGGAGTCCACTAGTAAGAGTCCAGTCTCCAGGGAAGCCCGCGAAGGCCACCCCTGCCAGGCCTCGCCACCCGCTGCTCTCCCAGGCGCCCACTGTGCCGAACTGGCTCCCAGGCTGCTCCAGGCCATTTCTCTGCACCGACTGTTGCTCTGCCTGGACCACACTTTCCCTGGGTCCCCCAGCGATGCCCAGTGATCCGTTGCAACTCCCTCAAGTCTTTGCTCAGGTGCCACTTTCACCAACTCTTAGGTCCACCGCAGACCGCCCAGCAACATCCTCAACTATTGATACTTCTTGCCTCGTTTGGTTTTTCCTGTGGTTCTCGTCACCTATGACGCCACATCGTTTATCATTTTTTATGCTGTTGTTTGTTTCGCCTCATCCCTCCTCCTCTCTCCTCCACTCTGTGAGGGCAGAAGTTTTTGTCTACTTCTTTTCATTTCTTTTAAAGATTTTATTTATTTATTTTTAGACAGAAGGGGAAGGGAGGGAGAAAGAGAGGGAGAGAAACATCCCTCTGAGAGAGAAACATTGATCGGTTGCCTCTCAAATGCAACCAACCAGGTACTGGAGACTAGACTCACAGCCCAGGCATGTGCCCTGACCGGGAATGGAACCAGTGACCTTTCGCTTCACAGGACGATGCCCAATCAACTGGTGGGCCACACCAGGCAGGACCGTCTCTTTCTTTTCATTGATGTATTCCAGCAGCCTGGAATGCTGCCTGGCACATATCAAATATTCGATAAATATTTGTAGGAAAATGAATAATTCTCTGGGAGGTCAGGAGGGGGACTGTCTCAAGAAAGAGAAAGAATCTAACAGTGTCAATACTTCCAAATGCTTCAGAGAGGCCAAAGTGAGGACAGGGATTAGGTGGTAGATACATACCTAGAAGACAACGGCATCAGAAGTCTGTTTGGACCGGAAACGGATATGAAGTGAACGAATGGAACTTCAGGGCAGGCGATAATAAGCATCACCCAGTCATTCAAGAAATGCAGGGGTCAAGGGCTGTAAATAATTTGGATGCCAGCTTGGAGGGGGCACCAGATCAAGAAAAGTAGTGATTTTTGTTGTTTTAATTAACACAATGTGTTCTGTTTTCAGAATTCATTTGTGCCCATTTTAGGAGATTTGGAAATTAGAGAAAAGCCAAAAGCAGACATAAAATTCCTGATTCATCCCGTCACCCAGACGAAATCACATCTAACTGTATCTCGTGCTTTTTCCTAAGCCTAGGCAGTGATAGTCATTCTGTTGCTGGTGAGATCGTTCTTACGAAAATGATATGGCTATGCATGATGTGATTACTTTTATTTATATGCCTGTTTTGTGGCTTTATTTTTATGTGAAATTTTATTAGGAATATTTTTTCACATCTTCGTATGTTTTTGCATGATGTAATTTTTAGTGGTTACATATAATTTTATTCAATAAGGTACATAACCAATTCTCTAGACACTTATGTTTTATCTATTTCTTTATTGTTATAAGCCACACTGTAATAAGCATGATTTTTTCTTTTCTTTTTTTAACAGAAGGAGAAAGTGGGTAGAGAAGTTGAGGAAATAAGAGAAAATGAAAAGAACTTGTGGGAAAAGGTCCTGAAGAATTCTGAACAAGACAGGCTGAAAGGCACAGGTGCACATAACACTTGACATTGGTCGGTTCAACCTGTCACCACCTGGACTCATGGTCAGTATCAGTATCACTAATGTGGGACCATGTGACTTGGGTGCCCTGCTGTGATATGGCAGGAGCACATGGCTTCTCCTGTGGCCATGGTGCCAGGGGACCCTGAAGAGCTAACAAAGAGCACTGAGCCCCGGACTCACTGAGGCAGGTGAGGGGCTAGGCCTTCGTGTTCCTGTAAAGCTTCCAGGTGAGTCTGCCACCCACCAAAGTTTGCGAACCAATCAAGGCTCTTTAAACTCCTGGTCTGCAAAAATGTGGGATGTAGCAGCACGAGTCAAATGACACTGTGAGGGATCAAACAAATCCAGAAAGGGGAGCATTATACAACATCCTAAACATTCTATGCCACCAGGTAATGGTGTGGGGAAAGAAATGATAATAAGGGAAATTCAAATGAAAACTGGTGTTAGATGATGTTAAAGAATCACTCTTAATTTTGTTTGGCGTAGTATGGTATTATAGCTTTGCAAGAAAATGTCTTTATATTTTAGAGTCACGCCCCCCAAAGTATTTTGAGTAAATGTGATATGTGATTGTTGCTTTGTAACATTTCAACAAGGAAACAGTGAACAGACAAATGTGGGAAATGTTAACAGAGAAATCTAGGTCAAGGAAATATGGGGACTCGCCTTAATATTATCATTAATTTTTATGTATATTTGAACATTTTTGTAATAAAACGTAATTAAGACATGTGAGAGATTAGCCTTGGTGAGTTGCCAAGACGAGCTTTCCTCAGAACCCGGCATGAAGGAAGACCTGCAGGGAGATGATGAAGGTTTCCAGGTGGATGAGGAGGCCTGAGGAAACTCAGCACGATTCTCACTGAGGCAGAGAGGAAGACGGGGAGAGTAGAGGTGGAGCGTTCCCTGAGAGAGGTTTAAAAGCACTTCTGCAGAGAGGGTGCTGTGTGGTGTTCACCTCCCAGAGGTGAGTAATGGTGCTGAGGCCACACACACGTGTGTTTGTGTGTGGGAGAGCTCCCTCCATCAGTTGTGTGGCTTCCTCCCACCAACTTTGCAGGCTTGGAGCAGGTGGGGAAAGGTGGGCGTGAGGGCGGCAAACCAAGATGTTCAAAGAGCAAAGGCGTGAGGCAGGGATTCTACATTTCTGTAGTTCCTTGTACAAGTTGAGACCGAATTGCCTCATGGAACTGGCTCCCCCCCTGAAGGGCCCTGCTCAGAGGGAGGGCTAGGGGCTGGGGGTTGGAAGGTGGCTGTGGCTGGACCCAGCAGGCTGGCGTGTCTGCATTTGTGTGTGTGAGGGGGCATCTATGGGGGGCTTCGAGTACCCTTCATCCTGGAAAAAGCTGAGGTTGGTGCCTTTCAAGTCCTACTGGCCCAGCCTTTCCAAAAGCTGAGAGATGTTCTTTACCCAATATAGATCTAACAAATATTTTGTGAGCACCACCTTCCTGGTCGCACCCTGGAGGCATCATCTTTGAGGTTTCACACAGTTAGCAAGGGAGACGGGCTCAGAGCTGTCCCTCACAGCACCTCCTGTCCTACAGAAGGGGTACTGCAATCAGAGTCATATTCGTATTTTCCTTAAACATTCATAGGACATAGATCTCTCTCTGAAACCTGGTAAGTTAGTGATTTTTCTCTCCTCCGAAAACATGTACAGATGCCCATAAACAAAAATCTGATGAAATTGCAGAGAATTCACAAATTCCCTGAGGTCACTGTGGTCAAGGTTTTCACGAAAACCTTGTGGGAAGAGACAAGGAGGTCGCGACTTGTCCTGGGAGACCGAGGAAGCCTCTGGAGGTGTCAGCGGGGCCAGACCTGGGAGGATGTTAGGGACTCCCAGTCCTGCCCTAACTGGTGGCAGAGCAGAGCCTGCTGAGCTGTGGACAGGAACCTGGAAGGAAGGAGACCCGGGGAACGGGATTCATTGAGCCTAACTGGCCTCTGTCGCTGATCTTGCCTTTCACTCATGGCTTCAGGCTGGGCATCTGCTGGGCCCCCTGACAGTTGGGCTTGGGAGACCACTGGGGCCCCTGATGGCAGTATGTGGCTTTCCTAACCTGACCAGATGACCTGGTGGAGAGAGGAGACGCACAGGGCCTGGAGGTGAGCGGTGTCCATGAGGGAGGGGTCCCTGCTTTTTGTTCTGATTCGGTTGTGGATTCAGGCTGTGGATTCATGTAACAGATGCAGCCTTTCAGTGGCTGCAGCTTCTTATTCTCCCATTAGGCACCAAATTAGGGGAGCTCCGCTGATTCTCAGGTTGGTTTGGCTTTGGGGAATGGAAAATGAGGCTCTTCCAACATTCCTCCCTTTGGTAGGTGGCT
This sequence comes from Mormoops blainvillei, assembly GCA_004026545.1. NCBI lineage: Eukaryota > Metazoa > Chordata > Mammalia > Chiroptera > Mormoopidae > Mormoops > Mormoops blainvillei. Next base: position 11,027 of record PVJD01010834.1, read on the forward strand.
TGGGTGCGGAGGCAGGATGGCCACAGCCTGGCGAGTAGCTGCTGGTCTTTCCCCACCTTTGTTCCTCTCGCCCATCACCCCACTGACAGCCACAGTCCCCTGGAGAGGAGCGAGGCTGTTAGATGGCTGAGTCGCTCAGCTTCGGGCCCATCAGCGTCCAATAAGCCGCGGAGCAGAGCCAGAAGGATCTGGCTCTATGTCCCCCATTATTATAGGATGAGCTGCTGGCGCCGGGGACTGTTGGAACAGAGCTGTTCGAGGGAAAGATTGAAATCAGCTGGCAGATACTCCTTTCTCTTTTCAGCAAGAAAATTCTGCATGTGTTTGTGTGTGTGTCTGGGGGTGCGCCCAAGTACGAACACTCCTTATGATTTGACTTCTGTTTTAAATGAGAAGCTTCAGGAATTTTCGGAGAGATGGCATTAATCAATGATCACAGGAATCCCACACATATTCCCACTGCACTTTACAATGTTTAAAGTACTTTTGCAGCCGTCACTTTATTACGGCCCCGTGAAGCGGCCACAGCAGGTATTATAATAGCACTGTTTTGTAGAGGAGCAAATTGAGGGCCCTGGCTATAATTTGCTGTTATCTCACTACTAGAAAACAGCATAGACTGTTCTAGAACCAGTCTTCTGCAATCTAAACTCTTTGCTGAGGAATGAGTTTCATCTTTGCCTATCTGTGGCTTAGATACTTAATCTTCAAAATCAGAGTCTCATACTATACAAACGGTCATCAATTTTTCACCTAATCTAAGAATAAAAGAAGCTTAGGTCATATTTTAAGCCATATCCCCGAATTAAGCAAGTAAAGACTATCAAAAGCTGGGTTGTTTTTTTTTTTGTTTTTTTTTTTGAGCTTCAACTATATGCCAGGCCGTTCCGTTTGTTAACACATTCATTTAGCCCTCATGGCAATCCTGTTGTTTTTTACAAGTGAGGAAGAAGCTAAGTGACCTGTCCAAGGACACACAGGTAATGCCAGGCGGTTTGCGTTCAGGGTCCAAGAGAGCCCAATGTTTGGGTTCCTCGGTCAAAACAATCATTCAGAAGAACAGGACACAGAGTAACCTGCATGATGCTCAGGCCCTGGAGATGGGGTCAAAGTGGCCCATTTCTTTCTTCGAGAGTGGGTGGGGATAGACTCCTATTTCCAATGCTGACAGGAAAATCTGGAGAAACCTGTCTACTCAGAACAGCTGCAAAAGCTGGAAAAATATACATACGCAATTTGAAAGAAATGGAGACCTACCAGAACGGTGGAAAAGTACATGGTTAAGATTCAAAAGAAGAAGACCCAGGGAGGTGAGCAAGTCATCGAGGACCCCTTTTGCTTGGGAGCTCTGCAATTCCAAAGGAGGATACTGAGAGTTGACCGGGGAGGGACTAGAATGGAAAAAAATATTCTGTGAAAACACCAAGGTAACAAAAGCAAAAATGGCTATATTAACATTAGACAAATTAGATTTCAGGATAATGAATAGTACTATGGTTGGCCATATATATTCCCCACCTTTTTTTTCAATGTCTGTAAGTTAGAGCCCCCAAGAAAACTCAAAGTTAAATGAGAAAAACGTCTTAGACTTTTAAGGACAAGCAAAGGGACGATAGGAGGTAAAGATGTGAAGATATTTATGTCCTGTGGATCAGGGTGCTTTCCATGGTCTTCTGGGCCCAAACTGAGCTGCCTGCCTTCCCAAAGGCCTCTCCTTGTCCAACTTGCTCAAGTCCTCTGCCACATGGCAGTGGGCCATGGGCTGCTGAGATGGCAAAAGTTTTCTATGGTAGCCTGGAGAAGTTTGTAATTCAGAGGGTGGGAGTCATGGGTCACAACGGAAGAAACAGAGCAAGTCTTTCGTGCCACACTTCGACACCCTACGAAGCTCAACGGCTGGTTATTGACTTGGGTAGTACCAATGGCAGGTCAAGCTGAGCCAGGATTTATCAATGAAGTCATCATCTGAGCAACATTTCGAACATAAGGGCATGGACAGACTTCTGCAGCGAGTTCTGGAATTTTCTCTAAGGACCGACATCAGAGCAAGTAAATTGAATTTTGTTCCTACTTTGACAAAATTTTGTTTCCCCCTCCACGCTTTTTCTTCTCTATCTCCACCTCTCTGACGATCTCTGTCTTCCTTCTCTCTCTCTTTTATGTTCTATTTCTCCTTTTCTCCTTATCCTTCTGTCTTTAAATCTCTTGATTCCTACTTCTTTCTGTGCTTATATTTCGAGCTTTCTCTTTAATCATTTCATCTCTTGTTACAGTCTTTCTCTTTCACTCCCTCTAGATATCGTTCCCTTTCTGTCATCATTTCCTCTCTTTTACTAGCACGTTCTTTGCGCCTCTTTGCTTTGCTCTTTCTCACTCTCCTTCTCCTACTTCCTGTTTCATTAGACCCAGGGTCATGGGGAGGTCACATCAAAGCTGCTATCTGTCTTGCTCCCCCTTTGCTCACCTCTGCAGACACATGAGCCAATAAAAATCACTCACAATCCCCTCTGGATCTTTTCTAAAAGACACTTGGCGGCAGCCATTAGGGGCAGGGGATAGAGATTGGTGGGTGGTTGACATCCACGTCTACAAGAAGTGGCATCGCCGCACAAGATGGATTTTATTGTCAGGCTGTAAACCGCCCCCTTGTATTTTGTGGCTGGTAGATTTTGTACATAAGAGTGATGAGCTCACACCGTTTTATTGACTTCTGAACTGCCACATCCCCATGAAATACGATCCAGGCAGAATGTGTGAGATGAGGCAAGTGGCTTTGACACCTGGGCCGGGGTAAGTTAGCTGCTCTGCGGGTCCATTTTCCCATCTCACACATTCCAGGTCATAACCGAAGCTGCTTCGCTTACTTATTTTTCACAAATGCATGCACCCTTCTCTTGTTGATAGAAAAAACAAAGTAAGCGCCGAATCCAACTGCAGCACAGTTCATTAAAACAATTTTAAAAATCACTTAAGCAATTAGCCAACAAGAGGTCTTTTGAGTTAATGGTGTGCCTGAACGATTTATGAGTTGGCAAAGTTGATTAAATTAATTAACCAGGAGTTAGCTGTCTCAGCTGCCAGCCCAAGCTCGGATGATTGCTCTTGGCGTGTGAAGTTGCTGACAGTTTGCTGTGAGAGTCAGGTTTGATGTGCGCCTTCGCCAGAGACCCCTGCTGCCCATTGGAATAGGTAGGTGCTCTGAGAAATGTGCAAGGAATCCTTCTGGGTAGAGCTGAGTAGTCCATGGGACCAGCGCGGAAGGACTGGGTTTAGGGCCGGTGAGCAGTGTCCGCAGGGTAGAAGCGGCGGGGGAGTGCGGGGGGGTGGAGGGGGTGGAGAGGGAGCCTCGGGAAGGGGAGGAGGAAAGACTGACAGCAATGAGGACAGCCATTTGCGAACGCCGTGCGCCTGGCGTCTTCCGTATGCCCTTTTAGTCACTGCTCTCAAAAGTCCCAGGGGGATGTCCTGGGTGGGGGATGTCCACCCACTATTAATATTTTCCTAGCAGTTAAGAGAACATGTCCTCATGCCAGGTACATCATGTGTTTTATCTCTTGTAGTCATCACAGCCCCCTTGAAGGGCTTCACAAATGGGAGGACAAAATAACTTGGCAGTTTTTGAAGAACTTTCCTTGGATCAAAGGTCTGGACAGCAGCAGAGCCTGGCTTGAATACACCACCACACAGCCCTCCCGCTTTCCCAGGGACCTCGCAGGGAGGCCAGAGGAGGGAAAACCCCGCCTACCTCACAGTCGACCAAGTACCAGCCCTGACTTATAGTCACCGAGTCACTGCTCAGGTCCGCGCTTCTATCACTGGCCCCCAGGGGCTTAGCCTGTGGTAAGGAATTTTGATGTAGGTAAAGTGGAGTTTAAATTCTGCTTCTATGTGAAATTCAGCAATTCTGCTTCTGGGAATTTATCTAAAAAAAGTCGAAACGCTAAGTTGAAAAAAGCATTCCTATGCTCATGGCAGCGTATTTGGAAGCAGCCCAAGTGCCCATCAGTAGATGAGTGGATAAAAAAGCTGTGGTACATTTGCACAACGGAATACTACTCAGCCATGAAAAAGAAGGAAATCTTACCTTTTCAGCAGCATGAATGGACCTGGAGAACATTATGCTAAGTGAAATAAGCCAGTCAGATAAAATAAATACCATGTGATTTCACTTATATGTGGAATCTAATGAACAAAATAAACTAACAAAGAAAGCAGAAACAGACTCACAGCTGTCAGAGGGGAGGGGGGAGGGGGCCTAGGTGAAAAAGGTGAAGGGATGAAGCTAAATAAAGAAATAAATTCTGCTTCTAGAATTTTCTGTCCCTCTGGCTTTGGGCAAGTCACTTCCCTGAGCTTCAATTTCCTCAAGAGGGTAACTTGCAGAGAGTGGTGGGAGCTAAGAGGTGGGGTAGATAGTGTGTCTAGCTTGTAGTAGGCCCTCAACCAAGCATTCATTTTATTATTCTAAGTAGTAGTATTGATTGAATTGTGTCCCCCAAATTGTTATGCTGAAGCCCTGACCCCCCAGTACCTCAGGATTTGATTGTGTTTGCAGATAAAGCCTTTAAAGAAGAAATTAAGTTAAAGTGAAGCCATTAGGGTGGGTCCTGATCAATTCTGGCTGGTGACTTAGGAGGAGACTAAGATGCAGACACACACGGCACGAAGACCACGTGACGGCACAGGGGGTGCGGCCACCTCTGAGCCAAGGTAGAGGCCTCCGAAGCAGCCACCCCTCCCGACACCTTCATCTTGGACATCCAGCCTCCAGAGCTGTGAGAAAATTAATTTCTGTTGTTTCAGCCACCAGTCCATCATACTTCGTCACGGCCACCCTAGCAAACTCACAACAACTAGCAGAACAGTACTGAAGAAGATACCCCGTTTTCCCAATTATCTTTTCACATTTCATCTCCGCAGGCAAATGCCTACGAAGCATCTCCCCCTCGTTGACTGCTGACCTCTCTACCAGCCTGCAGGCTGCACGAAGGAGGACCTCGCTGGTGTTTCCAGAGCTCTCTTGTGCCTGGCCCAGGGTGAACATTTCCCAAATGGATGGACGAATTAATTAATTCATCAGCCTTGTTAATGACTTCAGAGAAATAGATGTAAAATATGATCCCACCTCTCAGAGATGGTTTTGACAATGTGGCTTCTACTAGTAAGTCACTTTCTGGTTCTTAGAAGTGCCTGTCACTCTGTATTTTGTGGAACGCCCCTGAATAAAAGAGCCACCATCTCTGCACAACACATCTTGTCTTCAGGCACGCCAGTGTACTCCAGACATATTGCTGTAATTCGCCTTCTTTTAAGTGTAATCCACGTTGAGCCCAAAGCATCACAGCCAATGTCATTTCCACATCACCCTCCCTGTGGGAGAGTCCAAAGGCTGCCTTAGTTGTCCCATGAGGACCAGTGAACAGCAACCATCAAAATGAAACTGGAAAAAAAATGACAGCAATTCTTTTACTTCTGAATTGCTCCTTCTTTGAAGAAAAATGTAGGAGATTATACATAAGAATGCAAGAAATAATGTTTAAAATATATTATGAGGTTATATACCTAGGAATTTCTCTTTATTTTAATAAAAAATATATAGGAAGTTATCCGTAAGGAAAGAAACAAGAAATATTTTAAACTGTGTTACGAGGTCGTATATGTAACGGCAGAGAGGAGGCAGCTTTTGTCACTCAGTTCTAAGCTGATGCGAGTTTCTTCCTGAGCAACTAGGGTTCTCTGTTTAAGGGTTTGCAACCATTACCAGGATACGTGATCAATAAGAGAAAAGGTGCGTGGGATGGGTAAGTGGAAGTCTTGCCCCAGCTTTGGGCCACGGTGCTCATTTGCTTCCTTCCTCCTTGCTTGGCACTAGGACTTGACCGCTGGTCCTGCTCTGCCTCGGTCATGGTCTTTCTCCCCTACCTGTCTTCTCTCTAGGCTTGGAGACCCTTAAAGGCAAAGTGCCACGTTGTACTTACCTTAATGTCTTACCTTAATGTCTCAGTGCTTAGCACACTTGGGGCATCCTCTAAGGCTTGCTGAGCCGAAATAAAGCGAATGTGAAAGCTGCCCAGGTGGAAGAAATTTTCTGGAGCCCTTAGGAGGAGCAGCAAAGGGGAGACTTAAAGGCAAAATACTGGCAAATGGAAAGGAGACAGAAAGGGCACTGCAGTTGGAGGTAAATATCTACATCGGTCATGTGTTGTGGCCTGAGGTCCTTAGGGATGTCTTCATCTTATGCTTTCTTTGCCTTAATGGAATTTTGCAGCTCACACTGCAAAGTACGTGTATGGGAAATTTCACAGATTAGACGTCATGTGCTGTGTGCTTTGGCTCTGGCAAGAAGAAAAATAGAGAACTTTGTTAGCCACAGCGATATTAAGTGAATATTGTATTGGTGGGGCCAGGCCTCCCCAAGGTGGTATGCGTGTAGTGGAATAAAAATACACGATACAGATCCCGAAATAGCAGTGTAATAAGGCCACTCTAATAAAACTGCAGAGATAGTTGGGACGCTGCAGGAATGGACTGTCATCTACAAATATGGGTTCCAATGGCTGTAGCTAAGAGATTTCATTCCTGTGTGTGTGTGTGTTTTGTGTAATGTCTAGTGCGTGCGTATGCACACACCTAAGCTTGTGTGAGTGTGGGTGTGTGCATGAAGGGAGAGACGAAAATGGGAGGGTCTTGTCAGCACTCAAATTTCCAGGTCTTTCAAGTTTAGCACTTAAGGAACTGGGGGGGAAAGCACCACAGGGCCATGGAGAAAAGAGGTCCTGCCCCCAACAGAGGGTGACCTGCGACCTTCTGAGTCTGACCGCCTCTGGAGACACACAGCCCGTGAGAGGGTCTCATTTTCCTTTCCCGACAAGGGCAGTTTCTGACTTCTTTGTTCCACATTAGTGTTTCCACACGGGAAAGGGTAGAAGCATAGTGTGTGTCAATGGGATTTTAAATTGTTGTTACAACTTTCCAGAAAAGCCGTGTGGAAATATTTCTCAAGAGCATTAAAAACATTTACGTTTATTCTAGTCATTTCTCTCCTACGTCATCCAAGTTAGGAAGACAATCTAATATGAGCTGATATTTCTGTACAAGATTTTGACCTAAGGTCATTTATTAGAAAGAAAAATTATGAGCAAACTAAATTTCCAATAAAAAGATAATAATTAGAATATAACCACTGTATGAAACAGAGTGGCCCCCCCAACCCTATAAAGGATACTTACAAAGAACTTTTAAGCATGTGAGCTTCTTGAGAGATAGTTTAAGAATGATTTTTAAAACTATTATAGGATGACAAGTACAGAAAAATGCAAAGAGAAAATCTAAAAAGAAATAACCAAAATGTTATCATGGCCCCTGTTTGATGAAATACTAAAATTTCTTTTCTGCTTTTTCTGATTTCACTATAAATTCTTTTTGTCCCCCTTTAGACTCTATTATACATTCTTAATTCTCTACAATAAGCTTGTGCAATTTTGTAACCTGACAAAAATTTTAAAAAGTTCTCGCTTAGCTCGTTGTCCAAGAAACCTCCTCTCCGCCTTTATTCCATACACTGGGGCTGGAACCCTGCCAGGGATGGGAGAGATCAACTTTCTGTTTATATCCTTATCTCCGATGCCTGAAAAAACAAACAAACAAACAAAAAAACCCCTGGAAAGTGCACACAACAAAAATGGTAGAGCTCAATAAATCATCACAAAGCAAGCAGCAAGGTAACCTGCTCCAAGCCAAGAAAAAGAACATTGCAGGCCAACCCCCCAAGACTCACCCTTCCAGACTTCCCAGTCTGGTACCCTCCTTCCAAACTGAACCGCTATCTTGTCGGCTCACGCTATTTTTATGTTTCCTATTTAGTAAACTGTATAAATAGAACCAGACATGTCTACCCCCTTCGTCTCACTGCTTCTGCTCAGCGCTGCGTGTGAGACTTCTGCATGCCGCCTGTGGCTGTGGCTTGTTCGGTCTCTCTGCTGCACTGTGCATACATTTTGTGGTGGGAATGTTCATCCATTCTGTTGTCTTTTCATCTTCGGATGTCCATTTGTTTCCAGTTTGGGGCTCTTATAAATGGAATGCTGCTGTGAATATCTTCTATATCCTTGGGTGGCTCTGTTTTAAATGGCATTTAGTTTTGTTCTTTTTTGTGTACAGTATGATAATTCACTGTGTTTCCAGTTAACATAATTTTTGGTATTTGGGGGTCTAAATCTACCACCTTACTCTTTGTTTTTTATTTCTCCCTGCTCTTTTATGTTCCTTTTCTACTCCTTTCCACCTTTCTTTTGGGTTTTAAGCAAAGTTTGCTATTGAAGTATAACATATGTACAGGAAAGTACACAATTAAATCTCAATAAATTTTCACCAACCGAACACACAACCACCCCCAGATCAAAAAACGCGAGATTACCCGGATCCTTAGGGACCCCTTACATGTGCACTTTCAGTCACTAGTCTTCTCCTGCGGGTACCCACTGTCCTGACTTCTCGCACCGTAACTTGAGTTTGGCATTTTTTTATCTTTACATAGATGGAATCATACAGCGATTTTGTTTTTGGTGTCTGATAAGTGTTTGCTCAATATTTTGTTTGTGAAATTCATTCGTACAGTTGGGCTGAGTTGTAGTTTGTATGTCGTCATTGCTTTAATGATGTTAATTCTTTCTATCCATGAGAATGGTATATGCTTCCATTTATTCGCATCTTCTTCAGTTTCTTTCTTCAGTATCTTATAATTTTCCAAGTGTAGTATTTTACCACTTTGGTTAAATTTATTTCTAGGTATTTTATTTTTTGAGGCAATTGTAAATGGGATTGTTTCCTTGGTTTCCCTTTCTGATAGTTCATTACTGGTGTCTAAAAGTACAACAGATCTCTGCATGTTTATTTTGTACCCTGCCACTTTACTGAATTCATTTATCGGTTCCAGTAGTTTTTTGGTGGCATCTTTAGGATTCTCTATATACAGTATTATGTCATCTGCAAATAATGACAGTTTTCCTTTTCAGTTTGGACGCCTTTTATTTCTTCTTTTTATCTTATTATTGTGGCTAGGACTTCCAGTATTATGTTGAATAAGGGTAGTGAAAGTGGACATCCCTGTCTTATTTCTGGTATTAAGGGAGACATTTTCAGTTTTCTCTGGTCGAGTATAACGTTAGCTGTTGGTTTGTCATATGTGGCCTTTGGCGTGTTGAGGCCCATTCCTTCTATTTCCACTTTACTGAGAGTTTTCATCATAAATGGGTGATGGATTTTGTCAAATGAATTTTCTGCATCTATTGATATGATCATCTGATTTTTATCTTTCATTACGTTTATGTGGTATTTCACGTTAATTGATCTGAAGGTATGGTACCAACCTTGTATCCCAGGAATAAATCCCACTCGATCATAGTGTATGATCTTTTCAATGTATTGCTGAATTTGGTTTGCTAATATTTTGTTGAGGGTTTTTGTATCTATGTTCAGCAGGGATATTGACCTATCATTTTCTTTCTTCGTAATGCCTTTACCTGGTTTTGGAATTAGGATAACACTGGCCTCATAAAGTGAGCTTGGGAGTCTTCCGTCCTCTTGGATTTTTTTGAAATAGTTTGAAAATGATAGGTGTTAGTTCTTCTTTGAATGCTTGGTAAAATTCATCTGTGAAGCCATCTGGTCCAGGACTTTTGTTGCTGGGAGTTTTCTGAGTGTTTGATTTCATTGATTGTAATCAGCCTGTTCCAATTTCTGCTTTTTCTTGATTCATTTCTGGAAGACTATGTTTCTAGGAATTTATCCATTTCTTCCAGATCGTCCAGTTTATTGCCATATCATCGTTCACAATATTTTTTATATTCCTTGTATTTCTGTGGCGTGAGTTGTTACTTCTCCATTTTCATTTCTGGTTTTACTTATTTGGGTCCTCTTTCTTTTCTCGATGAGTCTGATGAAAGATTTATCTATCTCATTTATCTTTTCAAAGAACCAGCTCTTGATTTATCGATCTTTTGTATTGTTTTAGACTCGATTTTGTTTATTTCCACTCTGATCTTTATTATTAGTTTTTCACTCACTTTGGTCTTTATTTGTTCTTGTTCTAGTTCCTTTAGGTGTAATGTTAGATTGCTTATTTGAGACGTTTCTTGTCTCATGAGGTAGGCCTGTATGGTTAGAAATTCCTCTCTTAGGGTTGTTTGCCCTGTGTTCCATAGATTTGGGATCGTCGTGTTTTCATTTTCATGTGTCCCAAGGGACCTTTTGATTTCTTCCTTGACTTCACTGCTAACTCATATGTTGTTTAGCAAAATATTCTTTAGAGGAGATTATTTAGCCTCCATGTGTTTTTGTGTTTTCAGTTTTTTTTCTTTTAATTGATTTCTAGTTTCATACTATTGTGGTTTGGAGGAGATTCTTGATATGATTCCAGTCTTCTTAAATTTGTTGAGACTTCTTTTGTGTCCTAACATGTGGTCTATCCTCAAAATGTTCCATGTGCCCTGGAAAAGAATGTATATTCTTCATTTCAAAATGAAGTGTTCTAAAAATATCAATTAAATCCATCTGGTCCAATGTGTCATTTAAGTCCGCTGTCTCCTCGTTGATTTTCTGTCTGGAAGATCTATCCATTGATGTCACAGAGGTGTTATAGTCCATTCATGTCCATTGATATTTGCTCTATATATTTAGGTACTCCTAAGTTGGGATTTTTTATTTCATAAAAAACCCTTTTGTCAGGAATGAGCTAAAAACAATTAAAAGTGTTTATTTAATAAAAAAGTAGAAAATTTCCATTTCTCAAAATCAGTTGGTGATAAACAGGTAACTTTTACAAAATATTCGTCAATCATTAACATCCACCATAGGGGCTATATCCCTGACCACATGGAATTCAAAGACAACACCAGCTCAACAGGCATCGGTATCTACTTTGAAAGTTGATCATTCCTTTCAGCAGACTCTGTTCAAAAATAACAATTTAATATGTACTGGAAGAGAGTTTTGTTTATATATCACTCTAAGAAGCAAGACTTTCATCTAGATCAAATTACTGGTTTTCTAAACTAATTTTACTTATTTACAATTCTAAAATTTTTTGTTCCTGTTTGAGGAATAATATGATTTCTGTTGTTTTGGCAGAAGAGAAATTCGAGAACAGATAAATGATACCAGCATTATAATGGCATCATCAGATTCTTCAAACAAAGTAATTTAACCAAATATCAACAGTTATGTAATTTTTAATACTTTTCAGGCATCAAAATAAAGCTTTTGGAAGTTCATTCTGTCAATGATAACACATCTGACATTATTGTAAATTTAGTTTAAAAGCTCAACATTAAAAAAAATTTGTTTGGGAGGACAGCTACATATACAAATTTTGATGAAACACAGTATCTTCTTAGAAACTATCCTCTTACTAATTAAGAAACCTATAGAAACCATATTAGTCATAGTTGTGGTTTATACATATTTCATAATTATATCTGTAACAGCGGTGATATTCTACCAATGAAATAGAAATAATAGTCATCGAATTTTTTAAAACAGATTTTATTTATTTATTTTTAGAGAGGGGAAAGGAGGGAGAAAGAGAGGGAGAGAAACATCAGTGGGTGGTTGCCTCTTGAGCACCCCCTACTGGGGACCAGGCCTGCAACCCAGGCATGTGTCCTGACTGGAAATCAAACGCGTGACCCTTTGGTTCACAGGCCAGCACTCAATCCACTGAGCCACACCAGCCAGGGTAGTCATCCAATTTTTTAAAATAGTATTATATAAAGTAAGTAAACTGCAAGCTTCAACTGTACAAAGCTGATACGTGTATAACATTTCTTCCATGGTGCAGCCTAAATTTCTCTTTGCTGGCTATCACTAACCAGATATTAGAAAGAGCTAAACCTTTGAAGCATTACTTTGTAAATTGATTGAAGTGTTTGGCAATGATTGATATTAAAGGCTTTTGTAAGTTCTCTAAATTTGGGGTGGAAATTTTTTTCAAAACCACTTGAAAATCTTTACTCCCAGGAATCAATGCATGGAGCACAAAATTTTTTTTAAAGAGCTTTGGATACATTCAGAGAATTGCATTTATTCAAAATGAGGCTTGCTAATTTATGTCTCCAGATGTGAGGGAGGCCCTAAATAAATTAAAGATAAGAGCTCCAACAGTGTAGAAGATTTAGTTTTGAGAGCGTGTATTTTAACTGTGGAATATTTGGAGTCTTTTAGAGGAGCTCTTATTTTTAATTAGAAAACTTCTATTTTACTGGAACAAGATGAGATTGGGAAAGACAATGATTCCTGTAGCATCTGAATGTGGCAAAACATAAAAGAATCCTAATTGAGGTAACGCTTTTTTTTTTTAATGTTGCGAAAGAAATGCACTTGACTGAAGGGAGACAGAGTGCCTGCGTGAATATCTGGCTGACACATGGACACGTTCAGGGCACAAGTGATTGGAATTGTGACTACGCTCCATTTAGCAGAGCCTCGTCTGAGTGTACCTGTAGAGAGAGTATTTTCTTAATTAAAAGTTTCTTACTCTATAGAAAAGTATCAAGTAAAAATATTAATAATTTCGAATTGCCTAAGTTCCCTGTGTGTTCTTGTGGGGCTGGGACTTGAGTGATGAAATACAGAACTCAAAGAGAAACGTTACCAAGACAAATAAAGTTTGCAGGATAAGGTCCCTTTTCCTCTTGGAAAAACACGGAAAGGATTATTATAACTGACCTCTCCTCAGGGCTGGGCCCAATCTAGAGAAAATAAAACCTTGAAACGAACCATTATTAGATCATTTATTTCAGTGTCTTCCGTAAGCACGGGGTCACCGGGTTCTTGGTGAGAATACAAATTCTGCGCCCCTGCCCCCTCCGCCCCCGTCTAGACCTGTCATGTTGGAGTCTCAGGACTGAGGTTTGGGGCCCTGATTTGTCACCTGCTCCTCTGGGTGATTCTGATTTGGATCTGGGGGCGGACACCGCTCCTGGGCATCCTTGACAAAAGACAGCCTTCCAGGCTGCTTGAGCTGAGTGACAGGAAGCGCGCTGCGCCAGGAGCCAGCCCTAGCAGGTGACGCAGCCCTGGCAGAGAAGTTTCTGTGGGGCTGCGCTCCTCTTCCCTTTAGTTTCCACCCACTCAGCATGCCCTTGGAAAAATAAAGCTCGATGCTTTCATCAATATGACAGCTTTTAGGTGTTCAGGGTCAAGCAGGCAAGTCCAGGCTTTGCTGCACCCCAAACTCCTCCTGGGGGACCTGGCTCTCGTGCCGCCTCTCAGCTGCCCTCACAGTGAGGCCTACCTGGGTGCCCTGCCGTATCTCTGCTGTTTGCATGTGGGGCCCTGGTTCCAGCTAGTCAGAGCTGACGAAGGGCTCTGTCACGCCTTGCTGGTGTGTCCAGGTGTGCTGGCTCAGGCATGTGTCACTTTGGTTGTACGGATGTTGTTAGCAGGAGTCTTCTGGAGACAAGGCCTAGGTCCAGTGGTGGTTGTGGTGTGGGGAAGTCAGTGATGGGCAGGTGATACACAGGTAGAGGGGACACTAGGCTGTGGGGAGAGCCTGGGAGGGCCCCCTGCAGTTCTGTTTTGTCATCTGTGTCTGCAGGAAATCCTAAATCTGAGATGATGGCACTTGACACTTGCATATCATGGTCTTGTCATTCTAATATTCCGCTGTTGTGACTCCCTCCCTGTTCTAGCTACTCCTTGCCACTACAAAGTTGTGTTTCCTCCCATTTCCATTTTTATTTATTTTCTATAGGACCAGATGCAGCTCTTTGTCTCTGTGGTCAATGTCCCTCTCTACCCACAGTGACACGGTGGGAACACTCCATGGGGATGTGGTGTTTGGATCAATCTCCCGGAGCTTCTGTGTTCTTGGGGATGCTAAAACTATATGTAGCTCAGCTAACAGGTGGAGTGTGGCTATGGGGAGCAGCCAGGCCTATGTATCTAAGAAACACTTTTGGGGACAGCCAGGCAACCAATGACCAACGAATCCAGAAACTCAGAAGAGTAACATGCCATTTCTAAGACGGCAGACCTTGAAATCGAGTCAGGACTAGGACTTGTATAAATTTGATGGCATTTTATTGTTTTATTGTATTTTCACCAGGTAACATATACACTTGGTTCAAAGATCAAAATGACATAACAAAGGTACACATTGAGATGCCCCCTTCCAACGCCATCCCTGTCTTCCTTCCTCTCCCACCTGCTGTGTCTTCATGTTGGTTCCCTGTATGTTCTTCCAGGATTTCCTCATGCAGAGGGAAGCAAATGTGAATATACATTATCATTTCTACCCTTTTCAGTAGCCTATTAAATATATTATTCTATTTTGTTTCTCTCTTATGAAATTCTGAGAGCTTTCTTCCTCATCATCATTATTTTTTACACTCATTATATATAGCCCTTTCTATTGATGTAACATGGTTTTTGTAAAAAAACAGTTTTATTGAGAAATAATTCACATACCATAAAATTCATCCATCTAAATCACATAATTCAGAGATTCTTAGTATGCTCAGAGATGTACAACCTTCACATAGTATCAAAGATTTTTAACCAGTCACCTGTGAAGAAACTACTTGGGTTATTTCTAATCTGATACTATAAGAATAAAAAGTCCTTCAGGGAACATTCTGGCTTATGCCTCTTCATGCATGTACGTGGGTACGTCTCTAGGATAAACAGAGGGGACAGATGAGCACATATGAAATTTTGACGTCCACTTTGTTCTCCAAGTCAGTAGAGCTAATTTATAGCAACCACAAGGGGAGGGAGAAGACTCCCCCGCCCCGCAGCAGGCCAGGCTAAGATGTTATTTTTTCAATTTTTACTTATTTAAGAATAAAAAGCAGACGTCTCATTGTAGCTTCAGTTTGTCATTAATGGTACTTTTATTCTAAAAATACATTTTCCACAGTGACGGCAGCCTCCAACTTGGCTCCTAATGATGGGCACCTCCCTTGCAGTTTCCCCTCCCACAGTGAGTCAGGCCTGGCCTGCGTGTCTGCTAGATAGAACATGGCAGGAGCTTGTGTCACCTCTAGGGCCTGGTGGCACAGTGCACGGCCGCTCCCTGGCCTCTTTGGGTGGGGAGCCAGCTGCCGGGTAGTGCGGTCGCATGGAGGGAACCCGCTTGCCAGCAGCAGCGTGCCAGCTGCATGTGTGAGCCACCTCCAGCCCCAGTCAAGCCTTCAGGTGACGGTGGCCCCAGCTGGCATCTCGCGGCAACCTCAGGAGAAGCCAGGAGACAGAACTGCCCACTGGGCCACTCCTGAATCCCAGCTCCAGAAACGATGGGATAATAAAAGACAGTTGCTGTCTCAGCCCCGGAGTGGTTTCGATGCGGCAATAGACAACTGCTATATTCATGGAATGTGCAAAGCATAAATGTTAACACTTTGCATCTTTCTGAAGATTGTTTAGTATAAAGTGAGCTAGCAATTCACACACCGTGATGGAAATCGGTACTCTCTCTCAGCTTTCACTGTTGTTGCTAATTGCTTCCTCCTGTATTCTGCTTCAAGGAAGAATTATTAGCATGACTGTTTACACTCTTTGATCAACACAGGAGCCCTGCTTCATCCCTGGCCCCAAAGCTTTCCGTTCCAGCCTCATCTGACTTTTCCAGGCTGCCCGGAGGTTTGGGTCAAGACTATGAACCACCTGAGTCCTCCCCCACCCCCACCCCCGATCTGAGCACAGGTGTCGGTTACACTGCTGTGTGCTGAGGGGGCCTTCTGGCCACCCTGTCCCCTTTTCTAAGGGTTCCTGACGTCATCCTCCGTGGGACCGGCGTTTCTGGCTTGTGTTCCGGCGGCGGCCCAAATTGCTTGTGATTATTTCCTTTGCAACCAGGACAAAGATTTTTGTTTTGTTTTGTTTCTGACCCACTTCTCCAGCCCTCAGGCTACTCTTTGCAGAGCCGTCATCTGTATTTTATCCTTATGCAGACAGAGAACAAATGGGTGAAGAACAGGAAATCAGTAGTTGGCACCGGCAAGCGCTCTTGTCAGGAAAGGTATTAACTTAATAGGCACATTCTACAGGAAAAAAGAAAGCAGTACAGCTATGGAAGGGCCTGGTGAAGAAAGCAAATGTTCACAGAGGGTTTCCTGGTGTGCCTGTGACCGCCTGCTTGTCAATAAATAACACCCCTGTCACTTGGAAGCAAACTGAGTAGATCCAGAGGTTGCTTTGAACAGAGCGTGAAAGATCAGCGGCGCTCGAACCACCCGGCCGGAGTTCCAGTCGTTTTCAAGCATGACTTTTCTAGAGACTTTTCAGAGTGGCCACGTATTCTATTTTAAAGATCTAAAAACTCATTTTCAAAGCCAAGTTTAACAAAGGAAGATTGACAGCTAAGCCTTCATAGAGGGAACCAGAAGGAAAAAGAAAACTTTGTTGTTGGCATGTCTGTAATGTCACCTGAGAAAGCCAGTTCCAAGGGGTTCTTTACTGGGAACTGACAATCGTCCCCATCAAAAACAAGCAGATAAAGGATCCAATTAAACCCCATGCCCCCAACGTACATGGTATATGTTTTTGGAAAGAGATAAGTGGAGAACTATTTTGTCAAGAACTAATGTGGTATATAGAAGAATAAAGAATGGCTCTTAAAAAAGCCAAGTTTAAAAAAAATTTTTTTTTTATTGATTTTAGAGACAGAGAGAGAGAAACACTGATGTGTTATTCCACTTATTTATGCACTCATTGGTGGCTTCTTGTCTGTGCCCCACCCGGGGATTGAACCTGCAACCTTTGCGCATCGGGATGATGCTCTGAGCAACTGAGCCACACATCCAGGACCGAGTTTTAAAGCAGAAACATACAAATGCGTTCCACGTGGCTGCAATCCTTCTTCCATGTGGAAAGGACTTCTTACTGAAGTGTTAGACCTGGGCAGACCAGTGCTGGAGGCACTAGCCACGTGTGGCTACTTAAATCTAAATTCAAAGTAACTTATATTAAACTAAATTCAAAATCCAGCCCCTCGGTTACACTAGCCCCATTTCGAGCACTCAATAGCCACCCGTGGCTGGTGGCTGCTGTACCCGAGATGGCAAACTAGAGAACAGTCACACGATTTGGGCATTTCTTCTGGTCAGCTCTGGTTTAGAGTTTTGCTGGATCCTTTTGTGTGGAAACAAAACAGAACAAAAATATTCCTCTCCCTCTCCCAAAGGGGCAGGACTGCAAGAGTCAGAACTTTCTGGCTCAGATTTAGCCAATATTTCCTATGTAGGGAGACTCAGTGGTTAAAAATAATCAAACTTTGAAAACCGCATATGGACAAAGCCAAGGAGTAACTCTTCCCCATTAAAAACAAACAACAACAAAAGAGAACAATAAAACATGAGGTTCACTTAGTGGGTGTTTGTAATATTTTGATGGGTGGAGGAGAGAAAGTACTTGGAAGAGCTGGGCAATGCCTGCAGGTCTTTTCGAAGATAACCACAGTTAACATTAGTGCCAGGGGCTCTTTCATTATTTATTAACATCTGTATTAATAATAAGAAAGCAAATGCTTTATTGTGATGGGTGTTTGGTTTTTTTTTTTCAGGTATGTGAGCTCCAAAATATATGGTGTGCCTCCAACTCTTCTAGAATTTAAAAGGGAAAATAAACTAAAAAAAGAACACAGGGAAGATGCGCCAGGAAACTAGATGCTGTCTATTTCGAAGATACATGTTGACCTGTGTTTTTATACATCTTGCGCAATTGCAAGTTACAGTCAAGGGTATTTTCCAGAGCCCACCAAGCACTTTAGGAAGCTTTGTTGGCTTCTCCTTGCTTGCAAAACAGGTATGGGTGGCACATCCCCAAGCCAACACCAATGACAAGCAAGTGACAGCAATAACAGTGATAGTGAACATTTATTGAGAACTTATGTCCGAGCCTCTTGCGCATTATCTCACTTAATCCTCACAAGACCCGTAAGTTAGGAACTGTGATATTATCCCCACTACACAGATATGCCAACCGAGGCAACAGAGGGCTTCCCGAGGGCGCCGGGACAGAAGGAGGTGGCCAGAGACAGCAAAGTCTTCTTGGGTCAAGGTCCGTGCTCTGGAGGATTTTGGCTCTGAGCTTTTCTGGAGGAATCCTGAGCAGAGGAGGGTTCGCATTTTATTACTGTTGAGACAGGAATAGGTGACACAGAGGGAAGCGAGAAAGTAGTTTACTAATAAAAAACCACCTCATAGCGCCTTGGGGCTCAGGGGTTTCAATCAGCTACAAAGGAGGACATTTGGAACACTGAAGAGCTACACAGCGATTCTAATGTCTTCAGCAACAGTTGCTCGAGTTTACAGGAGAGTCAGAAGGTTAAATAACTAACTGTTAATTAGCATTCCCCTCGGTGATGACAAGATGAAACATTTATAAAACCCCATTCTGCAGCAGAATCCTTAAGCAGGTGGAGTGGTCCATACTCACCACCTGCGTGAGGCTCAAGGATGCCAAGCTTTACATTTCAATGTCACAAAACAAGTAGCGTCCGGCCCATTACAGACCTTGGTGAATATTGAGGAGTGCGGTTCTGCTGAGCTCACCAGCAGCAGTTTCCTTAGGGGTGGGTTTATGCATAAACTCCCTGAGAGCCTTTCGATGATGACATGGGCCAAGGACAGGCTGGAAGGCTCGGCAGTGATGGCGAGGGCTCTGTGACTCCCACAGGCAGGAAGGGCAGCAGAATCCCACCGAGAATGCTACCTGGTTTAGTGGAGGAAGACTTCTAGGAGGAGGGGACGCACCGAGAGCTCCGGGAGCTCACAAGGGGCTCCAGTGCTGTGCCCACAGGAATAGCCTAGAGTCTAGCTCCTTCTTTCCTTCCGTCTCCTCTGGAGAGCAGAGGCTTGGGCCTGCAAGGACCCCACCCAAAAAAGTATAAGAGGGCATTGAGAAAACAAAACCCAATCCTGCCCCTGTGTTGGCCCCCACCCTAATCAAAGGGCTCTGCATGGCCATCTATGTTGGGGTCCCTTTCCTGGACTTTCACAGAGCTGGCTGTGCCAGCGATGTAACTGATTGAAAGAATACTTTAAAGAGTAAGGTAGACAAAAGTAGGAGGGAGGGAAGGGAAGGAGGATCCATCTTATTCTTGATGCCTAAGAGAGAAGAAAACAACCCTTTGGCAGACATTCAAATTCATTGATATTCACAGGAAGATTTCAGATATGAATAGGTCAATGAAACAGCTCCTTTCCCTCCAACCTGTTAATTCAGCCTCGGATGTGCTCCTCTTAAAGCAGGACAGCAGCTGCAGTGCTGAAAAGGGCTCGGGCTGCCCAGTGTCTGGGGTCTGGGTGCCGGGCTGAGTGACGCGGCTGTGGGCTGCTGGACCTTGCAGATCCCACCAGGCTAGCAGACTGTGTAACAGGAACCACCTTTAAAGACTTTTCTGTTATTTGGTTCTTTCTGGCTCCTTCAGATGTGGTTCCCACCCTGCAAACTTGCAGTTCCTGGTCTCCAGTGTGTGTCCCTCATTGCCACATAAGGTCCAAGAAGGCAGGCATTGTCACACCCATTCCCTGGGGTCTGGCCAGCCCCTAGAACAGTGTCAAGCAGTAAGAGGCGTTCACGTTGCATTTGTTGGATGAATCTAAGGGGAAGGACAAGGAGACACAGAAAGAGATGTCTAGTGTTAAGGGATTTAGCAGAAGGTGATTTTAACTACTATTGGAAGGACCAAGAAAGGACTGACCAAGAAGGTGATACTTACTGTTCTGATTTTTTACCAAGTTAACTGAATTTACCACTTGCTAGTTAATACGTCCACAAAGCCAACAGCAGTCCATCAGCCCTACCAAATGAGAAGTCTGCAATCAGCAATGGAGCCTGTGCTGAAACTCACCCCAGGGCTCTCCTTATGAGAGCATAGTTTCTCTGAAGGCATGTTTTACCAAATACATGTGCATTTCCCTTCATACTGAATTCCACGGACTTTTCCTCAGATTCTTATCATCCCTTACCATTCCCAGACTGAATGAAATTGTGGAGTGGCACATATTTATTAGTCACTGTAACTCGTGCCATATTGATTGGTGAGTTAGAACACGAGGCACCACATGCTTGATTTGGAGATAGAGGGGTGCAGTGCGCTGGGCTGCATCGATCATTTCATTCGGGAAGGTCTGCAAATGGAGCTCTGATGAATGATGGGCGTCTTCATCGAAGGCTACGCTGAATGACCTCTGTGTAGCTGCCTGAAGGTGAGAAGATGGGTGAGGTGAATTCTCAACCGTGCAGTTCAATATTGCGCTGCCCACTCTCGAATCATGACCACCAACATGCCACAGATATTTACTCACCAACCAACTGCATGCAAGGCCTGAGCTGATTATCAACGATTGTGGAGATCCACGATGGTGGTAGACTAAGTGGAAGCTAACTCACCTCCCCCCAGGACCAAACTGGAATTACAACTGAAATATAGAACAATCAACCTGTTTAACCAGCTGAAGACTAGCTGAATAGAAAACCAAGGATTTACAGAAGAAGCCACATCGAGACTGGTTATGCTTTCTAATCCAATGCTAGAAAACCCACTGAATTTGGAAGCAGCCCAAAATTGATTAAAGATGAATCTGTGTACAGACTACTAGTTCAAAGACTTTTCTACCAGCCATTACAACATCAATTAAAATTTCATTTGAGCATTACTACAAGACATGGTCTGAACTAGCAACGTCGAAAGCTGTGGAATGTTGCATAACTCCATTGCGTGAAGATCCAAATTTCATTGGAGAGTATTATAAACAGAAGAAAATGGAGCTAAAACATCCTAAAGAGTGGAGTTTAAAGGCTGCTGCTGCTGCTGTGGCTCAGTATACTAGAGAAAATGAAAGGTTTTACACAGTCGATTATCGAACCAAAAGAATTCATCTGTGCCCAGCTCCGATTTCTGTGTGCCAGGAACTCGGGCACGGTGAGTCTGGACCCTCTGCTTGGGACTGTATGTGGTTGCAGTTAAGATTCACCAACTGAGCCCTGGCTGATGTAGCTCAGTGGACTGAGTGCCAGCCTGTGAACCAAAGAGTCATCGGTTTGATTCCCAGTCAGGTCACATGCCTGGGTTGCAGGCCAGCCCCAACCCTGCCCCCAGTAGGGGGCGCTCGAGAGGCAACCACACATTGATGTTTCTCTCCCTCTCTTTCTCCCTCCCTTCCCCTCTCTAAAAATAAATAAATAAAATCTTTTAAAAAAAAGATTCACAAACTGAAACAAAGTTGTTGCAAGGACTGGCGAAACAGAGGAGAGGCAGAGCAGTGACGCTGATAACACAGGTGAGTCATGAGAAGAAGAAGTGGGAAATCTGGTCACCTGGACCGACACTCTTGATGTGGATACTTTAGAAGATTAAGCCTAATGCTCCAGGATTTAAAAAAGTAAACATCCTCAAACACCACTCAGCATCAGATAGCAACTTTGGAAGGCTCTTAGAACTTGAATTCCTTTTTTTTTTTCAAGTTGGTCTCACCTCTCACTGCAGGTACAATTTGGAAATTTAAGTTAAGATCAGTGCATATGTTGCTTTGGAAAAAGAGATTGTATATGCTGATTTGCAAGATTTCGCTGCCTATAAGGAGCTTATGAACAAATTATAGAAGCACAAAGTGCCAAGTGCCAAGACTATGTCGGTTCCTACCCACAGCCCCATCTATGCCTTCTCAGCTCTCTGACACCCCTTGCCAAAGCCTCATTCGGACCCCTGGCCCAGGCCAATTCTGACAGACAGGAAATGGATAAATATCCTTAGCCCATTCAGTTCCAGTGTGCGGGGGATGTCATGCAAAGTGCCGGAAGTGTCTGACGCAGTAAATGCTCAGTGAGGGACTTGGAGGGGTTCATGCATGCGTTCAGGTGTGCAAGAACCAATGAGAGCAGGAGGGGCCGTGACCAATGACAGCGCAGCCCTGGAGTGGGGACAATGGCACTCATAGGACACACGGAGTCGTGATGGGGACCGCTGAGCCAGGCCAGAGCCTCCTGGAAACAGAGATGCCTGGCCTGGGGCCTGTGGGCGTTTGCTAGGTGAGCGTGGGAGGCGCTCCAGGCAGGGGGGCAGCGGCATGTGTGCATTAGGATGTAGGGGGCATGGTTGAGCTCGAATCTGGTTGGGGGTGAGTTGGGGCTGAAATCCAAGCCAGAGTCATTAGCCAAGTCGTCCATGCTGTCCTGATAGGTCACACGGGGTCTAGCTGCAGGCACTGTTTGCGCGGGATGCCAGCAGGAGCCGCAGTGTGGGAGGGGGCAGGCATGGCTGTTGGGACACAGGAGTGGGAATAAATGAATGAGTGAATGGATGCCCTTTTGGGGAGGTTGGTGGACTTGGCCCTCGCCCTTCCCTGACCCCCTGTTGCTGCTGACGCAAGGGGGGGCCCGGCGCTACGAGTAGAGGTGGATTTGCTGGAAAGCCTGAGCTTCAGACCCCCCACCCCTTGGTCACGGGAGGGCGTTAGCGATGTGTTCACATAGTCACATGCTTTTGCATAAAAGTAAGATATTTGAGTATCCATTTTCTTAAAGTGGACTCTCAACGTTGTATTGGCCCCAGGCCCCACAGGCTCCTGGCGCTGTCACACCTGTGAGCAGGGCATGGCCTGTCATCAACCAGGGGCACCCAGGCAGCCTGAAGCCACAGTGCACCCACCCTCCCCCTGGCCAGTTCCCGGGCTGGGCCCCCGCCCGGGTCCTTCCCCAGGTCCAGCCGGGGTGCCGATGACCGGGCTCCAGGTCTCTGTAGAGACCAGGCCCGTGCTCTGAATGGCTTATCCGCCCCTTGGTGGGAAGGGAGCAGAAGCCAGGCCATGAAGAACGGGCTGGCGAGGAAAACAAGAAGAGTGAGCAAAGGCAGGGCAGAGAGAGGGCAGAGCGTGTTCTGGGGGCTGCGGTGGCTCTCGGTTGGGCTGAGGGGCTGCGCAGAGCGGGTGGGGACAGGCCCAGCAAGGCCATCTCGGCCAAGCATTAGCTCCTCAAATCATGGGCTGGAAATAGGAGCAAAGCTTCCCAACACGCAACGAACTCCATGTAAGTGCAGCATGAATTTGCGGGGTTAGGCAGCGCTCACCCACTGCAGTTTACGGCGCACTTGGTGACATGCCCCTTTCAGCTGCATAAGTGAGCACAGGTGATCATTATGGAAATGGTGCCACGTGGGCCTGACAGCGCTAGGGAGGAGGTCTAGGTGGTGGTGGCCCTTGCCTGCTAAGGAGGAGCCACACTGCCACAGGCTTTTGGAATGGAGTCCCAAGGAGGGGGTCTCGGGCCATCATAGAGCTATTAGAGGGCACGCAGCCCTCCTGGGGAGAGAGAGAAAAAGAGGCCAGGAGGGGAGCGGTGGCTCTGGACTCGGCAGCTGGCTTTGTGGCTTGGTGTTGATCTCTTCTGCTACTGAAAATTCTTTTGTTTAGAACACACACCTGCTTGTCTTCTTGTTGACCCTTTGCCCTCTTTTTACCAAAGGGTACCCCCCCTTTACTGTCCTCAGGGTTCGTCGCCCGGTGCTCAGCACGTAGCCAGTCATTTGTGGTGTGTGCGTCTATCGGGCACACCGCTTACCCTCGTGTTTCTCTGTCTCCCTGTCTCAAATCAACTTTTAAAAACCTATGCAAATATTAAATACGCAATTTAAAATATTTTATGGAAAAAAGAACTGGGCTAAGAGCCAGGCACTTGGGTTCTTATCCTAGCTCTGCCTTTAGCTCACTGTGTAATCCAGGACAAAACAATCCACTCATTCATAAAAATATCCAGTTTTCATAAATAAAACAAAGGCGGTGACTTGGATGCTATTTGAGGCTTTTATGGCTAACTAAACCTAGGAAGGGGGTTCTCTTTTAAGGGGACTTGTTTAAAGGAGTCATGTTATCTTTTAAAAAATTAATAGACTTTATTTTTTAGAACAGTTTTAGTTTCAGGGATACAGGAATCTATTATTAAGAGCATCATGCAGAATAGTTTCACCACCCTGAAATACCCTGTGTTCCACCTGTTTATCTTCCCTTCCCTGAACTCCCGGCAACCACTGATCTTTTTATTGTCTCTATAGTTTTACTTTTTCCAGACTGTCTTATTGCTGGAATCATAGGGTATGTACCCTCGTCAAATTGGCTTCCTTCACTTAACATCATGCATTGAAGTTCCCACTCTGTCTTTTGGGAGCATTATAACTCATTTCTTGCTATTGTTGAGTCATAGTTCTTGCCTGGATGCACCACAGTTTGTCAATCCACTCTCTTACTAAAGGACGTCTTGGTTGCTCTCGAGTTTTGGCAGTTATGAATAAAGCTGATAGAAGCATGCGTGTGTAAGTTTCTCTGTGAACATGAGTTATTATCTCCTTTGGATAGCTGCTTAGGAGCATAATTGCTGAATCTTACGTTAGGGGAATGTTTAGTTTTGTAAGAAATTGCTAGACTGTGTTCCAAAGTGGCTGCACCGTTTTGCATTCCCACCAGCAATGAATGAGAGAACTCCTGTTGCTGCACGTCCTCGAAGCATCTGGTCTGTGCGAGTGTTGGGTTTTAACCGTTCTAATAGGCGGGCAGTGCTATTCATTGTTTTAATTTGCATTTCCATGATGACAGATGATGTGGAGCGACTTTTCAGAGGCTTATTTGCCGTCTGTATGTCTTCTTCGGTGAGGTGCCTGTCAAGGTATTTTGCCCATTTTTTATTGGGTGGTTTGTTATCTTATTGCTGAGTTTTAAGAATTCTTGGTATATTTTGGATACCATTCCTTATCGCATGAGTGTTTTTCAAAGATTTTCTTACAGGTCAATAGATTTTTGGTTGTTGTTTTAAAAAAGATTTTATTTATTTATTTATTTTTAGACAGAGGAGAAGGGAGAGAGAAAGGGGAGGAAAGAAACACCAATGTGTGGTTGCCTCTCACGCACCCGCTACTGGGGACCTGACCTGCAACCCAGGCATATACCCTGACTAGGGAATCGAACCGGTGACCCTTTGGCTCACAGGCCAACTCTCAATCCAATGAGCTACAACAACCCGGGCACAGATCAATAGTTTTTAATTTTCATGAAGCCCAGCTTATCAGTTCTTTCTTTCTTTCATGGATCATGTCTTTGATGTTGTATCTAAAGTGTCATCACTGAACCCAAGGCCACCTAAATTTTCTCCTATTTTATCTTCTAGAAGTTTTATAGTTTTGCATTTTACATTTAGGTTTAGGATTCATTTTGAGTTAATCTTTGTGAAGGGTGTCAGGAATCTGTGTCTAGATTCATTTTATTCCATATGATGAAAAGACCATCATTTCTCCATCGGAATGCTTTTGCTCCTTTTTCAAATATCAGTTGACTATATTTGTGTGGGTCTCTTTCTGGGTCCTCTATCCTATTGACATAGTTGTCTATTTTTTCACCAATACCCCACTGTCTTGACTACATTAGCTTTACAATAAGCCATGATAAAAGGTAGTGTCTGTCCTCCAACTTTGTTCTTCTCCTTCCATATTGTGTTGAATATTCTGGGGCTTTTGCCTCTCTGTAGACACTTTAGAATCAGTTCCTTGATATGGACAAAATAACTTGTGGGGATTTTGCTTGGGGTTGCACTGAATCTCTAGATCAAGTTGGAAAGAAATGATATCTTGACGACGTTGAGTCTTCTTAACCATGAACATGAAACATCTCTCCATTGTTTAGTTCTTTAATCTATCAGAGTTTTGTAGGTTCCCTCATATATTATAATATTTTATTTGATTTCTACCTAAGCATTTCATTTTTGCGTGCATAATAAATAGTATTATGTTTTTAATTTCAAATTGTAATTGTTTATTGCTGGTATATAAGAAAGCAATTGACCTTTATATATTCATACTGTAGCCTGGAACCTTACTATAATTGCTTATTAGCTCCAGGTTTTTGTTGTTGGTTTTTGGGCATTTTTAGCAGACAATCATGTCATCTGCGAAGAAAGACAATTTTCTTTCTTTCTGCCCCATCAGTATGCCTTTGGTTTCCTTTCCTTGTCTCACTGCATTCATTAGCTAGAATGTCTAGTGTGCTGTTTAACAGGAATGGCAAGCATACACACCTTTATTCCTAATCTCAGTGGGAGAGCACCTAGTTTCTCACCATTAGGTATGATGTTACCTGGAGATTCTTCAGTAGACATTCTTTATCAGGCCGAGAAACTTCCTCTCCATTCCTGGCTTGATGACAGGTTGTTTTGTTTTGTTTGTTTTTAAATCGGGAACGGGTATTAAATTTTGTCAAATGATTTTTCTGCAGCAATTAATATGATCAGGTAATCTTTCTTTTTTAGCCGGTTGATGTACTGGAGTACGTTACATTGGGTGGATTACATTGATTTTTGAATGTTGATTCAGCTTTGCATACCTGGGATAAATCCCATATGGTTGTAGGCTATAATTCTTTTCATGCATTGTTGGATTTGATTTGTTGACTTCCTTTTGAGGGTTTTTGCATCTGTGTTTCTGAGAGATATTGGTATTTAGTTTTCCTTTCTTATAATGTCTTTGTTGTGTTTTGATATTAGAGAAATGCTAGCCTCATCCACTCCTCTCCTAAGTTTACTGAGCATCCTTACAGCCAGTATCTTGAACTCTGCGTCTAGTTGATTGTCTCCCTTTTGTTTAGTTCTTCATTGGAGTTTTGTCCTGTTCTTTCCTTTGGGATGTGTTTCTTTGTCGCCTCGTTTTGGCTGACTCCCGGTTCGTTTCTATGGATTAGGTAGATCTGCTACACCTCCTGATCTAGGCAGAGTGGCCTTATGTTGTAGGTGTCCCGTGGGGCTCAGTGGCACGATCTCCCTGGTCACCGGAGTCGGGCTGTGTGTGCTCTCTTATTATATAATTGAGCCTTGACTGCCATTGGCACTCAGGCTGACTGCTGTGAGGACTGACTGTGGCTATAGGTGAGGAGCTGTTGCATGGGCCCCATGGAGCACAACATTTGCTTTAGTGGGGCTCTCAGGCCTGTTGAGTCTGCCCGTTGGGTGTGTTATTTGTGGAGATGGTTGAGTGGTACTCTGGCGTGACCTGAAGCTGGCCACTGGGTGTGTTGGCTCTGGGGCTTCTTGGGAGGGGCCCCGGTGGAGGCCCAGGTCAGCCACTCTCTGTGCCCTGCTTGGGGCTACAAAGTGGTCTGCAATGGTTGCCACTTGTCCTGGGCATGAAGGTATCTGGGAGAGGCTAAGCTATGAACCGCGGCTGGCTGTCACTGGTACTGGGTTTGGGGCTACTTAACAAGAGATATGGGATCATGCTGAGGCCAGAAGCTGTTTGTCTGGGGTTTGTGAACCTTTGAGAGGTTTTAAGAAAGCCTGCAGCATGAATCAAGACAAGCATTTTATATGGAAAATCCACTGGAAATGTCTTGGGTGGGCCCAAAGAGGCTCAAATTCCCTCTGTTATTATTGTTTTTGTCTCTCCTAGTCTCTTTGGGATTTCCAAAAGTGTCTTTTTAAATAAAGTTGGAGATGCAGGGTTTTTTTAGTTGCATCCTCCTGTTTATACAGGAGCTCTACTGTTGCAGTGTGAGGGGAAAGGAAGCATTCTGTATTTTTACTGGTCTCTCGGTGAGCCTGTGGCCCTGGGTTCTGACCTTCACAAGCGCTTTCAGCCCTCCTCTGCCCACCCCGCCCCCCACATCCTTAGGCGAGAGGACATGGCTCCTGGGGGCTGGAGTTGTATACTTCCCTTCTCCCATGTAAAAGGGGCCTGGAGTTGGATATTGAATTTTTGCTCAGGTCACTGAGGCTCTGATAAAACCATAGTAGGTTAGGCAAAATAGTTTCTCTTGAGGGAAGGCCTTGTTAAGAAAGACAGAATGTTCTGGTGTATGTCGAAATGGCTATTTTGCTCCTACCCCTGCCAGGAGCTTATGATAGTTTTCTCTGATCTTCACAGCGAGAACCTCACAGAGCTCCTGGAGGTAAAACTCACAGAAGTGTGGGGGCCCCTCCAATTAAGTGCCCCACCCTGGAGCTTTGTTTTGTTTTTTTGGTTTTAAATTCTCAAACTTGTTTACACTGAGCCTCCAGAAATTTGTCATTACAGTTTAGTTTTCCTTACTCTGGTACTAGTTCCCAAAGGTCATTTCTCCAAAAGCTATGTTTTGATTTTTTAACTGTACAAGTCAGGTAAAGTAATGTGAATGGACATTCTCTTCTTGTTTGCACTTTGTCATACGTGACCCCTCCCCTCTCAGGTCAGGCACCCATTGCCTCTAAAGACTGAGAATCCTTACAAGGTGCCGGAGTGGGAAAGCCGGTCAGTGGTCACAAAAGCCAAAGCGAACTCCTGGAGCTCATTTCAAGTTCAATAGCTTAAAGCGCTAAAACTTCTGATTTTCCCAAGCTCCGCTTTTTTGAGAGAGGAAAGAAAAGATGTTGAGAATCAAAAGGCAACATCTTGAAGGAGCAGGACATAAGGTTTACCCATAAAGATTAAATTATACGTCCACGAAGAGTAGAATGGATAATCAAAGTGTGCTATTGCAAACAAGGGTCCATTACATAGTTGGAAAAGTGGGAAAATGATTCTTACCTGCATCCGTACGAACGAACCTCGGAAACATGGCGTCGAGTGGGAGGAGGAATCACGACGGGAGCACAAGCGGCTCAAAAGTGGCGCAATGTATCGATGAGGATGTATATTATAGGCGATTCAAAAAAAGAAAAAAGGAACGATTAAGGAAAATTCAGTATGGTGCTTCCCTACCTTCATCCCAGGGTATATAGTCTCCCGGAGTTTACCCTGTGCCCAGGAGTCAAAGGGGAGACCAAGAACATGCTGGGATCCCAAGATACCCAGGCAGAAAGCCCCCTGAGTCCTTATAGACATTCAGAACCTCAGACGCTCTAGCAACATTTGTCCTTGAAGGATGGGGAGTAGGAGAATCATGATTATTCCCAAGCCCCACCGATTTAAGGGGAAGACTCGCTGCTATCACCCTGGGCTTCCCGTGGGGAGCAGGGGGTGGGATTTGTTACAGCTGAGGGTTCTGTTTGAAAAGCTGGGACTACGGCTCAGGTTACTGAGTTTTCCGTTCCGGTTTTTAAAATATGCATATTAAAAAAAAGACAAGTCATATACTTGGAGAAAACGTTCGCAGATTCCATATCTGATAAATACATAGCACATGCTGTGTAAATACACAGCACATACGGAGAACCTCAAAAGTCAGTAAAAGAGAAAGCAACCCTCTCCCCTACCTGGGAGAAATTTGAATGGACAATTCACTAAAGAAGATATACAGATGACAAATATGCACATGAAAAGGTGCTCAACACCATTAATCATTAAGGAAATGCAAATTAAAACTGAATGAGATACAACCACAAAGCTTTCAGAATGGCTAAAACACCGACAATAACAAAACAACAGTAGTAAGGGTTGGTGACAATTGGTAGCTGTCGGAACTCTCATCCATTGCTGGTAAGAATGCAACATGGTACAGCCACTTCAAAAAACAGTTTGGAAGTTTTTTTCTATAATTAAGCGTATACTTAACAAATACAAAACGTGTACACAAATGTTTAATGTTTATTCATTGCCCAAATTGGGAACAACTCAAATGGTGTAACTGGTAAATGGATAAACAAACCTATAATAACCTGGGCAAGCCTCAGTGCATTAAGCGAAGTGAGAAAATCCAGATTCAAAGGCTATCTACTGTATGATTCTATTTATGTGATATTCTGGAAAATACAAAACGATAGAGACAGAGTATGGATTAGCCCTTGCCTGGGGTTGGGGTCGGTGGGAAAAATGAACTACAATAGCACATAGGAAGGAACTTTCCGGGGTGAGAGAGCGGTACTGTATCTTGATTGACGTGGTGGCTACGAGACTGCGTGCATTTGTCCCAAAGCTCACAGAAACATACATGAAAACAAGTGCATTTTCTTTATGTAAATTATAACAATAAAAACATTGTAGAAAGCCTCCAAAGTTAAAAAAATCACACATCTCTGCATGGTCATAATAGAATGAATATCATACACATCGGCCTGCCCTTTCTACACATGGTGTCCCCCCCACCGAGTCCTTACCAGTGACTCATTTAGAAGCGCCCTTATTAAGAATTGATTATTCACTTTCCCCCGAAAAATCAGCAGGACTAAATTCATTACTTAGCGCGTGCTCTTTTCCTCTGTCACCACGGGGAAGTCCCTGATTTCCAGACCTGCCCCAGGCCGCCGGACTCTCCTGCCTTGGTTTCAGTTAGGAATTGTGTCCTTCTGCTGGTGAGAGACACCGGACCACAGCGGTCAAACAACGCTTCATTTCCCCACAATGTCACCAGGGACCTAGGCGGGTTCAATACCTGTACAAATGGTTTTGAAAATATTTGAAATTGTTTTTGTTGGTGTGGAGACTCAGGAATGGGTTAGTATGCTTCTTTTTGTGGACTCTTGATTCATGCTGATAAATTGCTTTTCAAGTCGGACATATCTATTCCCAATGCCAGGAGTAATGTCAGAGCACCCACTTTATTGCAGGGCCTGTATTAGAAACATCCCACTTTGCGAATCAGTGCAAAGTGGCTCCGGCAAAGTGGCTGTCCTGGGGCTTTTAGGTATGGGCTGCTCTGCTAATTCCAAGCCCCGCGTCCTTTTCTTTTACCGAGAAAACTTATGAAGATTCTGTCATTGCCTAGATCCTCTTTCCTTGCTTTTCTATCTTTTTTCTCTCCCTCTTTCTTTCTTTTTCCCTGGCTTCCTTAGCTGTTCATGGAGGTCCCACCCTGGGCCAGGCACTGGGTATGTTCTGTCACATGGCCTTGTCTTTGGGGAACATGCGATAGTCTTCTTGAAGCACTTTCTCGCCTCCTGGGATGCCAGTCTGTCCTCCTGACCGGGAGCTGTGCTTGGGCGAGGGACAGGTGGGAGACTGGGTCAGGGCAGAGATATACGGACCCTACTGGGGAAGGAGAGGTGCCCACACGGTAGACATTCTCTTCCTCCTTCCTGATCACTTAGAGTAGCAGCATGTTCAACTAAGGGAGGCCTCGTAGGTGCTGAAAGTGTAAGTTGGAGAGTTTTGGATGACACTTTTGGGAAACTTTGAAAAGAAACTGACGGCTGGCTGAATTTCCCTGCTCTTTATTTCCTGTGCAGAAGGGTATGTTTAAGGCGGGTCTTTAGACCTCTTCTTTCCTGTTCTCTTACACTTTCAGTTCCCAGATCACCTCATCCAATCACAGGGCTTTACATGCCACTGATAAATCGGCCCCCTCCAAATTTCTGTCTCCGTCCCTGACTTCCCTCCAGAGCCTCAGATTTGTGTACGCAGGGTCCACCTTAATGCCATCTCTGCGCGGGTGACGAACGGGCAGCTCCGACGATGCGTCTGAAGCGGAACTTGCATTCTCACGCCTGGAACCGATCCTGCCCCCTTGTTTCCCTTTCGGTAAATGGCGCTGTCTTTCACACAAAGGTTTGGGCCTGGACTGGGAGGCACGCCGACCCTTCTCATTGCCTCACACCCACACCCGCACCAGTAGCGAAAGTGTCAAGCTCTTTATCTGATCACGCCTCCCCACCTCCGCAACTCTCCCTGGCCCGAGTCGCCATCGGCTCCCACCTGGGCTACAGAAGCAGTTTCTGAACTCCCCTCCATTTTTCTGCTCTTGTCCTCGACCATCAAATCTAACCGTATCTGGAAGGACCTTTAAAAAACTTGAGAGCAGACCTGGCCAGTGTGGTTCAGCTGTTTGGAGTGTTGTCCTGTAACTGAAAGATTGCAGATTCGATTCCTGGCACACGCCTAGGTTGCAGGTTCAATTCCCAGTCTGGGTGCACCTGGGAGGCAACTGATCGAAGTTTCTCTCTCACATCGATATTTCTCTGTCCTAAAAGCAATGGAAAGAAAACTTAAGACTATATCACATTCTTGCTCTAAACCTTTCAAAGTTCCTTATAGCTCCCAGAATGAGTCAGTTCCTCTGAAGGCCCTCTGATGCCTGCCAGTCATGCAGGCTTTTCAGGGTCAACAGTTCTATCGTGTTTATTTTTTTATGTCAACCACAGTGCCTGGCACATCGCAGGCGATTAATAAATATCTGTCGAAATGGCTAAAGATACATTGGTGGTCTCTGTGCTCAGAATAAAAAATGGTGTGTGAAGACCACCGCCCCCCCCCCCCCGCCCACGGGATGAGTAACAGGGCAGGAAAAGACGCCGCTGTCAGGCCCTGGAGAAAAGTCTTCCAGGACATTCTCTCCGATCAAAACCTGGACTTCACCCTGTCCCAACACCTTCATTGCAACACTTATGTTATATTTTCCACCTTCCACATTTTGTGAGATTTCTTTTGAGTTTGCTCGCCTCTTTGGGGACCCACTGTTGCAGGGTATGAATAATTGAACACAACCGATTTGGATGATAAATTATGGATTACAGAGGCCGACTTGGTGTGGAGCTGTGGCTGGGCATCGCAACCAGGCACTGGAATATTAAAAAGGTGTGTATTAAAAATGTGTTTTAAATGATCTTACGTTGCTTCTTGAAAAGAAATACGAAAACCAAGACAGCCCAGAGCAGCAGAGAGGACTGGTCTGCTTGCGGCCATCTGGCTGGCGACTCCCCCGAGTCAGGCGGTGGAGCCCCCGGGAACCCGTGTGATGTCCTCTGGGCCCCAGCAGCGTTTAATTCGGGGGCCCTGGAAGAGCCAGCACCGCAGCCCTGGCTGCACACTCATCCTGTGTCCTTGGCTGGCATATGAGGAGGAAGGTGGGTGCTGAAGAGGAAACTCAGGATTGTGCACTCACTGTGGGAGCCTCAGGGCGGCGGAGCTCAGTACATGAGGAGGCGGGTGCACCTGGGTCCTGCCACAGGCAGCACACGGTGGCACCTGAGGGGCAGCCGGGCCGTTTCCTGTGAGGCGAGACGTCAGATTTCTTCCTTGGTGTAAATCAACAAGGAGTCACTGCCTTCTAGGGACTCGGCAAAGAGTGCTGGGTGCTTCTTTGGCACAGGTGAGACAGACTGCTGATGCGGGGGACACTGGGGTGACAGGAGAGCCCTGACAGGTCCCATCATTATCACCTGCAAGATCATCTGCGGGCGTCCAGAGAACCACCCACTGAGGAAGGGGCTGCTGAAGCCCCTCTCCCAGGAAACCGCACTAGCAACAACCACCAGAAGCTTCTGGTAACCGCTGCTGCCCCTGGAGAAGGAGGAGGCCCGGGAGATTTTACAGCTTTCAGCCTCAGGCCCCTTCGCAGTTCCAAAGTTTACCAATTTTGATTTCCCAGGGGAGGGTAGTTTGTTCTTTCTTTGCTGTGGACAGAGAAGAACAATTTCCCTTCAGCGGACACAACAGCTCGGCAGGTCCAGGACCCCAGTCTGGGGAAGCGATTTGTTCCATGGGGCTTTGAATGACCACTCAGCCCTCAAATTCTGAGCAGAATGCGCGGCCCAGAGAAAGCAGTGCTCCCCAGGCAAGTCCCCACAGGCAAGCCTGCGTGACAGTGGTCTGGCTGGATATTTGCTGTAAGTTATTTAAAGCCTCTATCAACTGTGTGGTCTGGTAATAAAAACGTCCTGTTCATCTTTCTCCCAATGGAGGCTGGTATGTGTGTTTGAAATATGAGCTAGCCGTTGAGGCCATAGCCCTGGTGTGAGGCAGTCACCTGTAGGGTCAGACACAACGGGAGAGAAGGCGACGGTGCCATGCGTGTACCTGCCGTGTCTCCAGGCGGTGGGAGTCCCCACCACTAGCAGGGGATGGAGTGAGCTGAGGGCGTGTGTCCAGGACTGACACGGAGCAGGCGGTGGTGTCTGGGCTGTCGCTGAAGGTGCAGGAATGGAGCGACTGGTATCGGGGCGAAGTGCAGAGACATTTTATGAGAAGGAGGGTCTTATCATTTTCCAGATCCTCGAGGTGGGGAACGTTGGTAGGAAAACCACAAGATGGAGGAGGAGAGGACGGCTCTGCAGGCGAAGAGAGGCGCTGGTCTCTGGGGAC
Organism: Mormoops blainvillei; assembly: GCA_004026545.1. Lineage (NCBI taxonomy): Eukaryota > Metazoa > Chordata > Mammalia > Chiroptera > Mormoopidae > Mormoops > Mormoops blainvillei. The sequence goes on from PVJD01010834.1 coordinate 44,988, forward strand.
ACCGGCCAGGAGCTGCCTTCTTCCCTCCTGGCCAAGAAGGGCCGGTCGGTAGATTGGGGCGAAAATCCACCTCTCAAGATATTTTTTTTTAAAGTTGCAGTAAATGTAGAGCATAATATTTATAACTAAAATTAATAAATACTAATTTACATTAATGTTTATAACGTAAATATTAAGATGGCAACGTAATTTAATATTTGCCATCATAACCATTTTCAAGTGTAGAGCTCAGTGGCATTAAAGTACATTCACACCGTCGTGCCATCACCACTACCATTCGTCTCCGGGACTGTTTTCATCTTGCAAAACTGACACTCTGCCCCCATTAAATAATCACTTCTCACCCCCACTCTCCTCAGCCTGTAGAGGAATTTCGCTTCTCTAGATACCTCATATAAGTGGAATCCTACAGCCTGTGTCTTTTTGTGACTGGTTTATTTCCCTTAGCATAATGTCATCAAGGTTCATTCATGGCGTAGCACGGGTTGGCGTTTCTTTCCTTTTTAAGGCTGAATAATGGTCCATTATATGTATGTGCCACATTTTGTCCTTTCATGCATCCATCAGTGGATGCTCGGGTTGCTTCCACCTGTCGGTTATTGAAAATAATGCTGATATAAACATGGGTGTGCCAATTTGTCTTAGAGTCTCCGTTTTCTACTCTTCGGGGTAAATCCCCAGAAGTGAAATTGCTGGGTTATATGGTAGTTATACTTTTAATTTTTTTAGGAACTGCCATACTCTTTTCCACAGTGGCTGCACCATTTTTTGCATCCCCACCAATAACGCATAAAAGTTCCACTTTCTTCATATCTTGGGCAACACTTATTTTCTGTAATTTTCATGGCAGCCATTCTAATGGATGTTGGCTGATAGCTCGTTGTGATTTTGATGTGCAACTTCCGTAATGATTATCGAGGCTGAGCACCGTTTCCTATGCTCGTTAGCTATTTGTATACCTTTTTTGGACTAAAGTCTATTCTAGTCACTGACCCATTTTTAAATCAGATTACCTACCTTTTTGTTGTTGAGTTGTAGGAGTTCTTATATATTCTGGACTTTAACCCCTCATCAGATGCGTGAGTTGTTAAGTATTTTCTCCTGTTTTGAAAATTGCCTTTTCACCCTATTGATTGTATCCTTTGATGCAGAGAAGCTTTTAATTTTCAGCTAGCCCAATTTACTATTTTTACTTTATTTCTTGTGTTTTTGGTGTCACATTCAAGAAATCAATGCCAAACCTCTTCAAGTATTTTTGAAGATAAAATGAGATATGTGTGAAAACTATTATAAATCATAAAGTAGTATAAAAATATTGGCAGTTATAAAAGTACCCGAGTACCCAACACGCAGCCCTGTAGGGATGCTTCAAAAATTACCAAAAAATGGTTAGTCAAGATAATAGATTAAAATGCATATAATTTCTTTTCCTCCTGGAACCTTACTAAAGAAACAATAGAAGGAGGACAAACCTTTATTGAAGTTTAATTTAAATATAATCGAGTGCACTCATTTTATAAAGTTTAATAAGTTTTCATAAGTTTGTACATTGTTGTAACCACCATAATAGTAAAAAATACTTCTACCACCCAGAAAGTTCCCTTACGCCTCCGACAGGAAGTCCGCTAATAACTCTGTTCTCAGGAAGTCACTAATCTGCCTTTTGTCACTCTAGGTTAGTTTTGCATTTTTGAGAATTTCTTATAAGGGACAATGTTGTGCCTTTTTGTTTCAGCTTTATTGAGGCATAAGTAATATGCACCAAACTTCACTTACTTAAAATTACAAGTCGGTGAGTTTTGACACGTGTGTGTACGCATGGAACCATCACCCCAATCAAAGAAATAACCGGATCTATCACCCCCCAAAGTTCCCTGAGGTCTCTGTAATGCACCCCTCCTACTCTGTTTTCTGTTGATCCAAATTTTAACTTGGCATAGCTTATTTTCCACTTGAAGAACTTCCTTCTACATTTCAGGTGGTGCAGGTCTCCTGACAAAGAATTCTTGCAGGTTTTGTTTATCTGAAAAAAATACCTTACTTCACCAATTTTTAAATATTTTTTTGCTGGGTACAGAAACTCTGTGTGTCGGTTTGTACTTCTTAATCCCGTCACCTTCTCTGCTCAGTTCCTTAGCACCCCTCCCATCTGGCAACCATCAGTTAATTCCCTGTATCCATGCATGTTTCTGTTTTGTTTATTTATGATGTTCTTTAGATTCCACGTATAAATGAAGTCATACAGTATTTGTCTTTTCCTGTCTGACTTATTTCTCTTAGCATGATACCCTCCAGGTCCATCATGCTGTCACAAATGGTAAGATTTCATTCTTTTTAATGACTGAGTAATATTCCATTATACTTGTATATATGTACTGCTGATTTTTTTTATCCACTCCGCTGTTGATGGGCACTTGGGTTCTTCCATATCATGGCTATTGTAAACAACACTGCAATGAACACGGGGGCGCACACATCTTTTCAAATTACTGTTTTGGGTTTCTTTGGATATACTAAGAAGTAGAATTGCTGGGTCATAGAGTAGTTCTGTATTTTTTTGAGGAAACTTCTTGCTGTTTTCCATAGTGGCTGCACTGATCTGCATTCCCACCGACAGTGCACGCGGGCTCCCTTTCCTCCACCTCCTCGCCAACACTTGTTTATTGACTTATTGATGACAGTCATTCTGACAGGAGTGAGGAGATAGCTCAGCGTGGTTTTAATTTGCATTCCTCTGATGATTAGTGACATTGAGCATCTTTCATATGCACATTAGTCGCTGTTTCAACTTTTTAATTTTATTTTTCAATTACAGTTGACACTCAATATCATTTTGTATTGGTTTCAGGTCTATGGCACAGTGGTTAGGTGATAATATATTTCACAAAGTGTTCCCCCAATATTTTAAGTACCCACCTGGCACTGTACATAGTTGTTACGATATTATTGACCACGTTGTCTGTGTGCTATTTTACACCCCCATGACTATTTTGTAACTACCAATTCGTAGTTCTTAACCGCCCCCCCCGACCACCAAATAACAACGCACCATCAGGAGATAAAAACTAGAAACCAATGGTAGCAGAAACTTAAAGCTCAGTAGAAATATTTAAAGATGGACTTGTGGAAATATCTCAGAAGGCAGAGAAAAGAGAGATGGAAAACACAAATCCTGGATTAAAAGACCTCATCAAGAACCCATCTCAGTGAATGAAAGTAAACACTCATCCCAGTGTATTGATGTGAAATTTCAGAACACCAGAGACAAACAAAAGGTCCTCTACACTTTCAGGTGGGGAGGAGAGAGCTGGGTGCCTTCAAAGGGTGGGCTTCAGAATGACCGAGACATCTCAGTAACAACACCAGAAGCTATGAGACAGTAAATCGACACTTTCAAACTTGGAAGGAAAATCATTTCAACCCAGAATTCTGTATTAGCCAAACATTCAGCCAAGCCTGAAGATTAAAAGAGATGTGTTATATTTTATATATTGTATAAAAAGAAGAACAAGACAACTGTGGATTGGAGAGTCCTAACACTGCTCTTTGGCACTTTTCTCACCTCCTACCAACATTTTCGCTGGTTCGCGTTTGCAATTCTGCAGGATCGGACTACGTCCTAGGTGCCCCGGCAACTGGAATTACTATTCCAGTGGGGTTCTTCCTGTCTTGATCACAGAAGGAGCAAGAAAGCAAGTACCCATGGCCCCATGACAGCCCGGAGGGGTTCTGTAGATTTTGTAGCCCCTCAAGCTAGAGCACAGAGCCGCCCCCTCAGTCTAGCGCAGGCCCTCAAGTCCGCCTCACTCTGGGCACAGGGTAGAACTCCTCAGCCCCCATGGCTGCCTCCCACCTGAAACCTCTCCTACCCAGCTCACCCTGTCACCATGGAGACAAAGGTGCTTACTACCTCCCCCTCCCTCAAAACCTCTACTGTCATAAAGTACCACTCTGCTCCATAATTACTTCCGCTGCTGTTGTCTGTCCTGTCTCCCACCACCCCGGACGGTGGCATCCTTGAGGGTAAGGACTGCATCTCATTTTTCGCAGGGCCCCCAGCACCTAACACAGACCGTGGTAGCCAGGGTTAGTGGAGAATGAACCTGTGTCTAAAAGACAAAAATTCATTTGTGTGTTCAGTCATTCAACCCAAGTGTGTACTACCCTGGATACCAGGAATAATATCAGGCAAGTTGAACAGTGTTCTTGGACTTACATTCCCGTGGAGGAGAGACACTCCAAAATAACACAGGCCCTGGGAGGATGCCCAGAGAGCCCTGGGGTTCTCTGTGCTCTGTGTTCTCGTTGCTTGTTCCAGAAAGATCAGCCATACACCAGGATCACCACTGTTGTCCCTCACCGAGTTTAAAATCTTCCAACAAAGAACCTGTATGGATGTATTTCGGTACAAACAACATTTATTAGTGTCTGAGAGCCAGCTACTGAATATGTAAAGATGAGCATGATTTGTCCCTACTTTAAGGGATGTCTTTTCTGTTTCTAAGAAAGAGTCATAAAATGTAACATTTTAATAAAATATGGAAAGCAGTAGAGAGGACATTTGGAGGAGACTTTCTCTGCCCACCCTTGTAAGGATGCTGGGTCAGCTCTGCAACCACACACAGGAGAACGGGATGTCCACATGGCCACAGCCCTGCAAACCTCTGACCACCGAATAGGGGTTGAGACCTTGAGTGCCCAAGAGTCCAAGTACAGGGTCGAGGCTCCCAATAGAGATTGGGGAGCTGTCGGGGAAATCTCTGGGCTCCTGGCTTGTGCACAACCCTTTAGGGCTGTCAGCAGTTCCACAAATATCGTCAGGTCTGGCCCCGGGGAAGACTGTGGTTTCAACGTGCAGCTGGTGCACTCAGCCCCCCTTCCGTGCTCTCCACCCGCTGCTTTGTTCCAACCCCCCGCCCTCTCCTGCCTCTTACTTCCTCCCCCTCCTCTTCCCCGCAAAGGGCACCAGCCTCCCCAGCCTGGCCTGTAGCCTCCTACATGTTCTCCCTGTTCACACAACACAGGTGTGTACATGCCTGTGTCTTTAGGTAGCTGTGCAAGGCAAAGCAGTGTTTGTATAACTGGTATATTGTACAAGTGCAAGCCACGGAACCCGTTCCGAGCATACTATTTATCTTCTATAATTTGTCTCTCTCTCTGTTTACTGAATTTACTACTTTTTAAAAATTCAGTTGACATATATTAGTTTCCGGTGTACAACACAGCAATGAGACATTTCTATGTCTCACGAAGTGACCTTCCCCGTGAGTTCCCATCCGACACCGTATGTAGTGGTTGGAATGTTCTTGACTCTATTCCGTGTGATGCATTTTACGTTCCCTTGCCTGATTTTATACCTGGCGCTTTCTTAATTACTTCTTAATCCCTTCACCTTCTTAACCCTCTCCCCACCCCCCTCCCATCTGGCCGTCATCGATTAGTTCTCTAAGAGTTTGTATCTGTTTTGTTTGTTCATTTATTTCGTGTTTTAGATTCCACCTATGAGTGAATTATGTGGTACTTGTCTTTCTCTGTCTGACTTATGTCACTTAGCATAATACCCTCTAGGTCCATCCACCCATGTTGTTGCAAATGGCCAGGGTTCATTTCTTTTTCTGGCTGGGTAATATTCCATTGTAAATGTGTTCTTTCTTCCCCTTCCTTCCTTCCTTCCTTCCTTCC
>PVJD01010835.1:0-50664 GCA_004026545.1 Mormoops blainvillei
TTTAGAAGTTTATTGTTTAATTTCTAAGTGTTTGGAGATTTTTCTGTTGTCTTTCTGTTGTTGATTTCTGTTTTAATTTCAATATTACTGGAGAACATACTTGCATAATTTCATTTATTTTTAATTTATTGATATTTATTTTATGCCCAAGATATGATGCATTTGGTAAATATTCCATGGATGCTTGAAAAATGTCCACTCTGTTCTTATTGGGTGGTGTGTCTATTTTATGTTGCTTAATTGTATATTTCAGATCTTCTATGTCTTTGCTGATTTTCTATTCTATTGCTTGCTAAGAGGGAGTATTAAAGATCAACAATAATTGTGAATTTGTCTATTTTTCATGTATTGATTCTGCTTCATGTATTTTTTGAGGTTCTGTTGTTTGGTGCAAATAACACTTTAGGATCGTCATGTCTTCCTGGTGGATTGTTCCTCATGTCATTATGTAATGTACCTCTGCCTCTTTTAATATTCCTGTTCTGAAGTCTTTTTTAATATTAATATAGATACTCCTTATTTTTAAAAATTAATATTTGTATGGTATACTTTTCCATTCTTTTACTTCCAGCCTATGTTTTTGAATTTTAAGTTACTTTTTGTAAACAGCATATAGTTGAGTTGTGTTTTTTCATGTGCTTTTAATTGGCTTATTTGACTATTTGCAGTTAAGTTAATTATTGATATATTAGAACTTAAATCAGCTCTTTATTAGTCATTTCCTCTCGTTTTTGTTCCTCTGCTTTATTTTTCTTTCCTTTCTTCTGGTTACTGAAGTATTTTTAAGAAGCATTCCATCTAGTTTTATTTATAGTGTTTTTTTAGTGAATCTCTTTGTATAGTTTGCATAATTTTGGTTCTGAGTGTTATAAAATCCATATATGACTTGTAACAGTTTATTAGTATCAAACATTTTATTACTTTGACTGAAATGTGGAATCCTGACTTCCATTTAGTTCCCTTTACTTTCCCCACTTCTATATAATGTTATCTTGGGTAAAAGATGGTATTATATTTGTTTTAGTCATCAATAATGACTTTGAAAACTCAATGAGAAGTTTTTAAAACCCATGTGGGGATAACATGCACCCACATTTCTGTTCTTTCCGTGTTTGTAAAATTTTTCCAAATGCTCAAAAGTGATTCTTTTATCATTTTTTCCTCTACTTAAAGAAAATTCTTTTTAAAAAATTCTCACCTGAGGATATGTTTACTGATTTTTAGAGAGAGAGAGAGAGAGAGAGAGAGAAACATCAATGTGAGAGAGAAACATTGATCAGTTACCTCCTGCTCATGCCCTGACTGGGGATTGAACTAGCAACCCTTTGGTGTATGGAACAGTGCTCCAATCAACTGAGCCACCTAGACAGGGCTTGAAGAAAATTGTTTAACAGTCTTGAAGGGTATGTGTACTAGAAAAAATTCTTACAGTTTTCATTGCCTCTTCATTCTTGAAGTATGGTTTTCCAGATATAAAATTTTATATTGACAGCTACTGCTATTTTCTTTCAGCATTTGCAGAATATTGTGGCACTTCCTTTTGGCCAACATGGTTTCAGATAAGAAATCCATGTTCATTCAAAGTGGTTCATTCATATCTCTGGCTGCTTTCAAGATTTTTTCCCTATGTTTTTAGTATTCAGGAATTGAATTGTATATCTTAGTGTGGATTTCTTTTAATTTATCTTATTTGGGGTTTCCTAATTCTATATTTTTAGGGCTTTTCTTCTGTTTTTTTATTTAACCAGATTTTGAAAGTTTTCAACTGCTGTTTGTTCAAATGCTCTTTCAGCCCACTCTTTTCACTCCATCTAGGATTCCAGTGATACAAATTTTAGATTTTCTGTTGTTGCCCCAAATTTTTCTAAGTTTCTGTTCAGCTATGTTTTTGCAGTTTATTTTTTCTCTGTTTTTCAGATTGGGTTAATTCTTTTGATTTATCCTCAAGTTCATTGAATTTATCTCTGTCATCTCCAATATACTATTGAACAATCCAGCAAACTGTCATTTCTAATACTATATTTTCAGTTCTATATTATCCATTTCATTCTTTTTTTATACCTTCTATTTCTCTTCTGTGATTTTCTATTGTTTCTTCTTTCAGCTGAATCTTTAATTGCTTATGGAGTCATTTTTAATATGGCTACTTTAAAATCCTTGTTGGATAATTCCAATATTTGGTTCATCTTGATTACAGTGTCAGTTTATTTTTCATTAAAGTTGTTATTTTCCTAGATTCTTAAAATATATGTATATATCCTGGACATTTTAGCTATTACCTTAGGACAGTATGAGTCTTATTTAAATATTTTATTGTAGTAACAAATCACTATATTTAGGTGTACCATATAGATCCTGGCCAACTTTGTAGGCTGTGGTTCTAACGACAATTTAGTTTTTTTTAGAGCTATTATTGTACTGCTTTCATCTGCATGGTTTATTTCATATTAGTTGAGCTCCCAAAGGTCCATGATAGTTGCTTCTTGAAGAGGTAAGAAAAGCTTCCCTAGGCCAGGCTGCCTGGTGCCTCTATATTGAGGACGGGGATCTCTGATCTATCGAGTAAAACTTCCTGGGCCAGGGGATCTCTGACCTATAGAGAAAAAGCTTCCTGGGCCAGGCAGTCAGTTGTGGCAGAGTTTCCCTTCGTGGTGCTGTGGTGCCGCTCGGTTTTTTTAGGTGAATGGCATGAACCTCAAACAGGATGTCTTTACCCAAGGGTTTGGTCTGTGTCACTCAAGACAGAAACCTGGAAATCATGTGATTCTTTTCTCTGTCAACCAGAAGCGAATTTACCAGGACTCAATAAAGATTTGATTTCAGTGCCCCTCTGAAGGAGCCCTTTCTCAGACCACAGAACCTAAATGTATTCACAGGATCACATATTTTTGTAAAATGTGCACAAGTAGCATATTTTAACTGCAATTAATTTTAAAACTGTATCTCTCTCATTCTCTGACTTCCCCTTTATCACATTCCCCTCATGTCATTGACCCAGGTACTTTTGAGATCTATAAGGACGTTGTGTTAGGAGTACACTTAGTTTGGATTTAGTGGGATAAATTTACGTTGCCCACAGACCCTCTGTATATACGTGTCTTTGCTACTTATTCTTGCATGGGATGGCTGTAGGAGAGTTCTTAACCACTCACTGTGCAGCCTTGCACAGTTTCGTGACACATATGTTCAGGATCTATGGTTGTCTAACAATAAGAGCGTGACCTATCAACCTCAGAAGTATTGTGTAGAAAGGAGAAATAACATTGGAGATTTGGGAAGTCAGAAGTTAGTCTGTTAAAAATTCTTCTAATCATCAGAAATGTAATATTCAGTATTTATTTATCTAAGTATTAGAGCATTTATTTAGCTAAATATCGGAACATTTGAGACATAATGGTGCTTAGTCAAATTAGTTCTCCTTTGCCACAGATACTCAGTAATGCAACATATATAATCGTAAATGAATAATGAAATAAATTTATCAGAAATTTTATGTAGACAAGTTTAAAACTCTACTACAAATAATAAGTACATCTGTGTGTAATGTCATTTGATTTATATATCCCAATTCTGAAAAATAAAAGTTGATCAATCATGTTTAACAAAGGCTGAATTATCTTTCTTTTCTTTATATACAAAATTATCTTACAAAATCATTATCATATAAAAGTCAATATCAGAGAATTTTCTGCCAAAATATTTCAAGCAGTAGATTGATTCAAAATAGTATATCATAAATTTTTTGTGGTTTGGTAATGTTCATAGTATCTGTCAGCTTTTAAAAATTTGTAATTTGTTATGCTTTCTTTTCTTAGTCTAAAGAAATACTTTTGTATCTAATTTGGTGTCATTTTTTTCCCTTAAAAATTATCTCACAAAATTTTGATCTAATCCTAATTTCGTTCCACTTTTTAAAAAAACTTTCTTCCTACTTTCAAATCCACATCCAATTATCTGGAAATTGTGTCAAGTCTGTGTACTTCTCTCCATCTCCATTGCCACCACTGTTACTTCTCATTTGGACCAGAACAATAACTTCTCTTTCTTGGGCAGAAACATCTTAATTTAGTGTAATCAAATATATTGGTTTTTTGATATGTTTTCAAGACTTTACTGTATTCCAAGGTTTAAAAGAAGCTTCTTAATTACTTTTCTGATAGTTTTGTCTCGTATTTTTTTACACATATCTTTAGCCATTGTAGGATACTTTTATATTTCACCAGATAACTAACCAGGAATGCTAACATCATTTAAGAGAAAAAACATTTTTCCTAAATAAGATGTCAACTTTATTATTTATTATGTTAAATTTAGATTTTATATTATGTCAATTATCTATGTCTATTAGAAAACACTAGTGCAAAGTGTTTTCATTACAGATTTATAGTAATTTTAAAATCTGATACAGTAAATCCACTCAATAGCAATTTTAAAATGAAAATTTATTGCAAATTCTTTTTTTGAATAAATTTTAAACTTATTTTGACCAATTGGGAAAAATTTTTTTTGAGATTCTGATTCTTACTGCAATAAATTTAAATATATATGTATGTGTGTATATATATATCCTCACCCAAGGACATTTTCTTCATTGCTTTTAGAGAGGAAGGAAGGGTGGCAGGGAGAGACAGAGAGAGAGAGAGAGAGAGAGAGAGAGGAACATTGATTGATTGTCTTCTTATATGTGCCCTAACAGGGATGGAACCAGACCCTGGGTATGTGCCCTGACTGGGAATCAGTCCTTGTGGTCCACCGGATGATGCTCCAGCCAACTGAATCACACTGGCCTAGGCTAATTTATATATTAATATAGATAGAACTGTCTCTCCAACTGCAGATCTTGTTTTATGTCCTTCAATAAAATATTATCATTTTCTTCATTTAGATCCAATTCCTATCTACTTAGATTTATTTTGGGTAATTTATCTTTTTTACTGTACTTAAAAATGAGATATTTCCTATTTCAACTTCTAATTGCATATTAGTAGAAAGAAAAGCTGTTAATTTTGTATCTGGCCAGCCACATTACCAAATTTTTATTAATGCTGATATTTGCAGAATATTTTGTATTTTCAAAGTATATAACCATACCAACTGAAAATATAGTACTGTTTTTTAATTCCCTGTATTTAAACTGCTTCTTTAATTTTCTAGCCTTGTTAGTCTCCAAAATATGTTGAAGAACAGAGATAATGGCAAAAATCCCTATCTTGTTACTGATTTTAATAAAGCAATGGCTGTTGTATATAATGTAGTTTTTAGGTTTAGGTAGAGATTTTGTTTTAATTTTTTAAAAAAATTGTTTAGGGAGTGCGTTGGGCTGAATTACATCACCCCAGAATTCATTATGTTAAAGCCCTAACTCTCCATGTGACTGTATTGTAGATAGGGCCTTGAAGGACCTTGTTACGGTTAAATGAGGTCATAAAGGTGGAGCCCTGTCTGACAGAAATGGAGACTTTAAAAGTTGTTATAAGGTCCTTCCTTATAAGAAAAGGAAGAGACACAAAAGCTTGCTCTTTCTTTGCCATGTGAGGACACAATGATAAATTAGCTTCCTGCAAACCAGGAAGAGATACTCATCAGGACCCAACTATGCTCTTACCCTGATCTCAAGCTTCCATCCTACAAAACCTTGAGAAAATAAATTTCTGTTTTTTAAGCCACTAAGTTGATTGTACTTTCTTTTGTCAGACTAAGCTAATACCAACTGAGAATTTACTGGTGTAAATGCAACCATGTAAAGCCATAAATTATGATAAACATAGTGATAACATTGTCTTCTACTCGGCAGTTCTCAACTGTGGTCGTTGTGTCATTGTGTCCCTCAAGAGACATTGAGCAGTGTCTATAGACATTTTTTTCTTTGTCATAACTGGGGGAGAGGAGTACATGCTACTGGCATCAAATAGACAAAGACCAGGGATACTGCCAAATATCCTACAATGAGTGAGTGGACAGCTTGCCACAACCAAGCCTTATCTGGTCCAAAATGAAAGAAACTCTGCCTGGCCAAGTCTTTGAATCCCCCTGTCCCCTAGAGGAGGAAAAGGGAAGAGGGTATCTCAAAGTATTGCAAATGCCTCATTCTTGGGCCAAAGCAGTGTGCATAGGCCAGGCTGGGAGGACATCAGTAGCTGGTGGAACAGGACCACTTGCTGTGCTGGCACTTGCGGTACAGGTTAGTGCTAGGTCTCTGCATTGGGCGATTATGCCAAAGGTGCTAAAGACCTCCACACCTGTTGTCATTGGCAGGTGTCTTTCAGGTAGAACATGGACTGGACAGGGAAAGAAACTTGTCTGTTTGTAGTGTGGGTAAATTTGTCCATACCACTTCCTCCACTGGCTGCCAAAACCTTCATGGGACTTACATTTATTTCTGTTTTACCTACAGTTTTTCATATGGTCATCTAATGAATTTTATCAAATTCCTCTATGGCAACCATTGATAGAATCACAGGATTTTTCTCTTGTAATATTTAGTCTGTTAGGTTATCTTAATGGATATCCTCAGTTCAAAAGTGAAAAGTACAAACATTTTTTGTTACTTTCATCAGAAATTTTATTAAGGCTATTCTAATTTTATTTGGAAGATTCTCATGTTTTTCTACAATCTAGAACTGGTAGATTAAAAAAAAAATTATATTCATTTGTGGTTAGAAGGAACTCATCTCTATCCCTCTGTGTCTGAGGCCTCTTTTAAGTTATCAGTCTTAAACCTTTGTGATTTGTTATACAGTTATCTTCTTGAGCCAGTGTTGGTTATTTCTGCTTTTTAATGGTTTCTTGATTAGTCTTACCTCTTTTGGTTTATATTCTAGTAGTCAGGGTAATCTTTTCAAAACCAGAGTTAAATCGTGTTACTACTCTGCTTAAAACTCTACCCGGGAAAGACCAATGGGCATGGCCAACAGTGTGGTGATTGCTGGGGGAGGGAGCTATAAGGGGACTCAATGGGAATGGAGAAAAAAAAACAATAAAGACTAAAAAATAGAAAGCAAAATTTTAAAAAATAAGCCCTGTTATGCCAGCAACCAAACAAACAAAACAAAACAAAACAAAAAATCTCTACCCACTAAGCAAAATAAAATAAAATTTAAACTTTTTCCCATGCTTAAAAGGCCCCTAATAATCTGCCTTAGCCATTACAACCGTTTCATGCAATACTCTTTCCTTTACAATTTCATCCAGACACACAGATGAACTGCCCACTCCTCAAACATAAGAAGCTCTTTTCTCAAGGTCTCCTTTTTACAGATTTTCCCTTTGCTGGGGAAGTTCTCTATCCTCTCCACATTTTACATTGGTTTCTATTTTCCTTGCTTCAGAATTCATTTTTCAAATGTGCTGCCTCAGAGGCGATCCCTGACCACCCTTTGCTTACTGTTACCCGAAAGCAGGCAGCGATTTTTCTGCGTTCTGGCTGTTACAAAGGCTCAGTGTACTTGTCAACAGACACTCAAATATATTTTCCTCTTAAGGGAAAACTCAGAAATATATTGGATTTGTCACTAAGAAAATCATCTACCCCTCCCCATCTTACTTTGGAAAAATTTCATGGTTTCAGAGCTCAAAGGTTATAACAAAATTCCAAATTAATTTTCTAAAGATAATTTCTGCAGCTTGGAACAATTAGTTTTGAATCTCTGAAGACAAACACATGCAATTGCATACAAATGCCAGGAATATTTCAGAATTGTAGCCATATAGGAATTAATATGTATACAAGAACACTAATGTTAAAAAAGAGGAAAGTGAGAAATTATATTTTTGATCAGGTATCAACTACTTTTTGAAAAAATTTAGTTTCTCCAAATGGCTTGCTGAGAAATACTATTTGGCAAGATATTTCTCAATCTGGCTTATGTCGCCTGTTGTAATTTTACTAAGCCCAGTATTCTAACATTTTTGAACATATTCCTGAAGATCTTTAATGATAGATGCTTCTTTTTAAAAAAATCAGTCAATAAAGTAAGCATGTTGCAAAAATGGGCCACTATAGGAATGCTAAAAATTGGATGAAAGTTCTCAGTATGAACAATATAGAAAAAAACTCATGTGTTGTTACTAACTAGGTGTGACAATTCCTTCGAAAGAAACTACCCTGGGTATCAGATTTTCAAAGAAAAATTTCAAGACTCCAAAAATAAGTGAATACGAGATAGGCCATTTTGGGAGTCATATTAATGGACATGTATTATTAGTGCGGTTACCATTTGCCAGCATCTAGCAAATAAATATTAATATTTTATTGTTTTTCTGGGTGTGAGTGGTCAATCTTTGAATCTGGATTCCTTTTATTGTCACTGAAGATTGGGCAATATTTTTGCTTTTAAAATGATGAAATTGGCTTCTCACTGAACTTCAAAAGAGGAAGAGCCATCCTGCAGCAGATGCTCTCCCGCTAACTCAGAATCATTCATGGGAGTTGTCAATTTGTTCTTCCAAAAATACCAAGCAAGATGAGAAGAAAGCAACTGTTTTTGCTATCAAGGCATAGACATTTGGTCAGAGCAATAAAATAGCCTCAATTGCCAAAAAATAATAAAGAAAATGTGGAATGAGTGACTTCCAAAGTTATGGAAATAATTTGACTGTGTCTTACTACATGATAAAAATTGACACGATTCCTAAGTACCCGCAGATGGAAGTACTACTCTAACAACATGTTAGAGTAGTGTCATGATTACAGGCCTTATTATAATCATGGTGCAGCCAGGCATTTTGCCTGTTTCAAAATAATTATATATGGACGTAAAATGTGTATACATGTGTGACTAATTTTCTGATGGTGGTGATTAGTTTTCTTTAAGCCAACACAAATTCTTTTAGAGCAAATGTTACATATTTAAAAGATGGTTGAATAGGGCTTTCCGGTGGAATCCAGGAGTAGAACCATTTCTAATCTGTTCATAGTTAACTGACCTAAACATAAAGGGATAAAACCACTTTAAACTCAGTTAATATTATATATCAAGTAGTCGTTCATAATCTTACTCTGCTACACAAATTAACCCTTATTTTCTTTGGTTAAAAGTAGGAATTAGTGAAGTTACAGAAGATATGGATAGAAACCCCACAGAATACAGACTTAATTTTTCTTTATATGCCACTTGATTTGAAAAACTGTTATGGTAAACTGGTTTAGACAGAATTGGAGAAGCTAGAAAGAAAGAAGGGAAAAAATTGTATTTCTATAGCCCAATGCAGTGTGGTAAAAAGGTAAGGACTTCAGCCCCACAGACCTGAGTTTGAATCCTGGTTCCTTAATTATGAGCTGTGTAACACTGAGCAGGTTTCTTAATTAAACTAAGTTTCCTACTTTGTAAAATTAAAATAGTAAAACCTCATAGGGATATGATGAGAGTTAGAGGGAATAAGGAATACAAAATGCTGGTGCCGTGTGGGGTGCATAGTAGATATTCGGTAAATGAGAAATAACATTATTGAGTGCCTTCTACCTGCCAGGTGCTTTTTTTTATTTGTTGCCTCATTTAAATCTTACAGATTGGATACCCCGCCTTCACTGTTAATTGGATTCACCTGGAGAGACTTAACGATTATTGATGCCTAGCTCCACCCCCAGACATTATGAGGTATGACCTGCAGTTTGGGGCATTAAAAAGCCCACCGGGTAATTCTAATGTGCAGCAAATTTAAGAACCACTGCCTCACAACAAGGCAGAGCTAAGTCAAGTTGACCCTTGAACAACGTGGGGGTAAGTTGCCCTGACCGCCAGCACAGTCAAAATTCTGCATGTAACGTAAGTCGACCTTCAGCATAAGCGGATTCCCAACTGCCAGTTGATCCTGGAACAACGCAGGTTTAAACTGCACAGGTCAGTTGAAAAAAATTCGAAGTAAGTGCGCCCAAATAGCTCAAACCCATGTTGTCCAAGAGTCAACTGTATCAGCATACCCATTTTAGAAAAAAAAAAAAAAAAGAATGGGAGATTGATTTACTCAAGATTACATGGTTAATGATTTGCAATGTGGCTACGGAGAAAATGACGTTGATGTATTATTGTATTTTATAATAATACTAAGTCACCAAATTTTTAAAAAATAATTACAAAATAATATGCAGAGTTCAATACTAATTACTTTTTACTTAAATGTTAGTTATATGTAGAAAATGACTATAAATATGTTTATAAATATATTTATAAAACATTTATTTTGGGGTAAAATAAGTTTTGGGTTTCTTTTTTCTTTTTTTTGGCACCATGATGATTTTTCCAAACATTCAACAAAGACAATATGTTAGCACCAACACTATTTCTTTAAGAATTAGAAAACTGGAGAATAAGTAGGCTTATGAGTTTAAGAACCAATATCTTTAGTTTGAGAGGCCTGGAGAACATTCAGACGACAATATCCAAAGGGAAGAAGGAAGCATGATTTCAAAGCCTAGAATAGAGGTGTGGACTGAGTATCTAATCCTCTTCTTGGAAACATCTGTTAGATCTAAAATTACTGCGAATCTTCCATCAATTGTAAGGTAATAGTTTTGAGACTTTCTTACAAGTATGATATGAGGATTTGTATGTATCCTTTTCTTTCAGTTTCCTCTGCTACCATCTTAGTTTAGTCCTGAATAACACATGGCTTGAAAATTTCTATAGACTTTTAAGTTGTCTCTTTTATTCTAGTCTATCTACATTTTAATCTATTCTGTATATCTTTGCAATACTACTTGTAAAGCTCCAGTAAGTCTTCTTCTTGAAAACCCAATGGTCTCCCACAGTCTACTGAATGAAAATCAGATTTCATAGGAAAGCATTCTTTTCATAAGATGACCCTTTTCCATTATTTATTCATCCTATCCTCCTGTCTAACATGCTTATTTGATCAAATACACCATTTATTTTCTAATTCAGATCTTTACTTATTCCTCTTCCTCTGTTCCAAATGCTCCTCTATATCTACCCCTTTTCAAATTCTTCTCATTCTCCAAAGCTCAGCTCAAATGCTAGTACCTCCGTTAAAGCCTCCTCTATTATTCCCCTTGGAAGTGATCTATCAGAACTTCACACAAATTTCACATTCACATGAAGCACTCACATGACATTTATCTCCCACCTGGAATGTGGTTTATTGTTTCAATTTACATCACAATAGATACTCATTTAATTCTTACAAAAATACATGAATAGGTAGATACTAGACTTTTTTTTTTAATTGAGAGAATGTGTGGCCTATGAAACCAGTAAGTGGTTTAGTCTCAATGATTTTTTGTTACTTTTCAAGAAAGGGGTATGGATCCTGAGAAGATCTTCTGCATTTTTAAAAGTTGTGATAAAATACATATAACTTTGAATTTAACATCTTAACCATTTTTAAGTATACATGTCAGTGGCATTAAATACATTCACATTTTTGTGCAACCATCATCATTCTCCATTTCTGGAACCTTTTTTTTTTGTCTTGTAATACTGAAACTCTCTACCCATTGAACAATAACTCCCCATTCTCCCCTTTCCCCAGCCCCTGGCAATCACCTCTCTACTTTTATCTCTATGAATTTGACCACCCTAGGTACTTCATATAAGTGGAATCGTACAGAATTTATCTTTTTGTGACTGGATTATTTCACTTTGTATAATATCTTTAAGGTTCATCCATGTTGTAGCATGTTTCAGAATTTCCTTCCATTTTAAGTCTGAATAATATTCCATTATATGTATATGCCATGTTCTATTTATCTGTTCATCTATCAGTAGAAACTTATGTTGCTTCTACTTTGTGGCTATTGTGAAAAATGATATAAATATAAGTGTACAAATATCTGCTTGAGTTCTTGTTACACTTCTTTTGGGTATATACCCAGTGCTGGAATTACTAGATCATCTGGTAATTCTATTTTTAAGTTTTTGAGGAAGCACCATACTGTTTTCCACAGTGGCTCTACCATATTATGTTCCCACAAGCAGTGCACAAGGGGTCCAGTTTCTCCACATCTTCTCCAACACTTTTTTTAACAGTAGACATTCTAATGTGTGCAAAGTGGATCTTCTATGAGGATTTCAAACAAGAGTTACAAACTCAAGCATCCACAGGGACCAAGGAGGTAATTACAAGCAAGTGAGGCATTAAATAAACTATGTGGGACTAGACAGACACTCGGCCTCAGGGTATAAGAAAGAGTAGGATGTGGTTGATACAGTGGACATTTGGTGAGCTTATGGCAGTTGCTACTCAGTTCCGGTGGATTACAGCGCTGGCAGATCAGATCATATATTAAATGAAATCTGCTTTGTAAGCACTGAATAATGGGTTTGAATTTAGAACTCTTTGCAACCCTGCATTCTTTAGGCAACCAGGTTGGGATGAAAGTGTGCCAATATAGAATCTCAAGTGTGAAGAGAAACCTTCCCCTTTTGGAGTGAGAATCGCAATGGTAGGTAAGAGAGCAGAGATTCTGGGTCTGTGACTGAGCGAGTGCTGAGACTCAGTGCCTGGAAATGGCTGATGTGGCAGCCAGAGCTGACAGCTAAGAGCTCCACTATCTTGGGCTCTCACTCAGCAGGGCATAGAGGGGTCAGGTGGGGGATTCGCCTTTTCCCAAAACCTTGAATAGCATGCTTTCTTCCCACTTCTGTACTTGAGACACAATTATTAGTCAAGGCTGGTATTACCATTCTGCTGCAAATGTCCTTCAGTACAAGTCAGTTCTGGGAGACAGTGCTGAGACAGACTGAAATTCTCCTCAAAATGTAGAGAAACGTGTGTGACCCTTGGAAACACATCAGAGAGGAGGTTGGGTAATGCGTGTGTATAAGGGGACCGTGAGAACGAGCTCTGGTATTTGCCCTTGGGATAGACTGTGTCCTATTAGTTTCAACTAGTACTGTATAGAGCAGGGGTGGGTGAACCTTTTCTGTAAAGGGCCAGATGGTAAGTATCTTAGGCTCCATGGAGCACTTGCAGACTCTGTCACATATTCTTTTGCTTTGCTTTGTTTTGCCTTTTTACTATTCCTTAAAATATAAATAACCTTTCTTAGCTTAGTCTTATAAAAACAAGCCAAGGGGCAGATTTGGCCCAAGAGCTGTAGTTTGCCCCCTGGTGTTAGAGGAATAATCTAGTTACATTGTGTATACCTTGCCTTTCCAGTAGATTGTTAAGGGCCATTCAGGGAAGAAATAATTCTTTGTATTCATCAGTTAGTACTATAGTGCATTACAAATAGATAGGCTCAACAAATATTGGTAAGTTAATTCATGATTAAGAAGACAGTTTTCCAATTTCAAGCAAGGTGGCGCTGTCATGAATCAGTTCTTACAGTTTAGTCTAAGCACATAATGTTAATAATTCATCAGAAAGAGATAGCAGAACTCAACATTTGTAGCCTGGCAGGATGGGGAGATAGGAGAAAGCCTGCCTTTCGGCATAAGAAGTAAAGGGGAGCAGGGGCTATTTCCTTCTTCTCTGTGTAAGAAGCCAAAGATGTTCTGCAGAGAATAGGTGAGAGATGATGTTAACAGCACCTACATTTCATGGGAAGAACAGAGATGACAAGCATTAAAACCCTCTAATAATGTCACAGCTTTGAGATTTTTTTTCAATGTCCTAAATTTATACACAAGCATTGGGCAAAGCTCACATTTAAAATATAGTATATTCCCAATGAGCACATTATTACGTAGACTCCTTTTGTGAAGTGTCTATTTTAAAGGGGCATTTTATAGTGTTTCTGTGTTTCCAATATAAAATTTAGAACCCCAGTAAGGGTTTGAGGGCAGAATTTTATCTCTAGGTTGCTAAAATTATTTCCATTTAATAAATTTCCTTTATTTGGCTTATGCTTGCAGTGCCACATGCCACTCCCTGGCAATATATAATAGAGATAAATTAACATTCTCAGGTCTCTAGGGTACCAATGTTTATACTGTCCTGATCGGAGTTTTACTATGTGTTGCAGAGTAGATGGCTCTAAATACGGTATGAGGTGCCCCAAAGAAGTGTCAAACCTCAAAATATTTCATTATTAGCACTCAAGAGTGATGTTAGGACTAAAAAAAATTTTCTTTTGGTAAAATACAAAGTCTACCTAAGTATTCTTTTAAAATGGAACACCTTGGAAAAAATAATGACACTATGTAACCCATTACCATGAAGACTCCAACAGGGACCCATTTTTCAGCCCCCTAATCCCCTACTGGTCCCAGATCGAAGGTCCTCAGAGCACAAGATTTTATAGGGAAAGAGTTATGATGACCTAGCACTTGTAGGGGAAGTAGTCCTGGGTAGGGCTGAAGTGAGGACACCAGAAAGTGAAGGGAAATGTGAGAAAAGATAAATGTGGGAAAATAAAAATGTGCTGAGAGAAACAAGGGCATAGGAAATATACATGTACTTAAAATTAACCAGAGTCAGCTCTGCTTCCACAAGTGCCATGAAGCTGTAGTTTAGCCTCCCCGGGTACATAATTTGCTAACAAGACTAGAAATTTCAGAAATGGAAATGAGCTAGTTTCTTAATGGAGGCTTAAAGCCTGTAAGTGCCTATAATAAATATTGCGGTATTTTAGGTGTGATTATAGATGAAGGGAGAAACTAACATGTTCTGAGCATATGCTAGGTGTTCACCCGTTATTTAGTTACCTCATTTAATCCTTACAACCATCTTGTGAAAGAGGCAGTAATTCCCTTGTATTTCATATGAAAAATTTAGGGTCAGATAACCTGATTGACTTAGACAAGGTACAAAGTCTAGAGCTTACTCATACATGGCGTCAAGTACTATGCTGAACACTATATGCATCCCTTATTTAAACATCAGAGCAGCCCACGAAGTATACGTGAGTAGTTTTAAAGAAATTTTATAGGTAAATGGCCTGATGCTCAGCCAAGTTAACTAATTTGTCAAGATAAGTGAGGATGCTGGGGTTCAAATATGCACGCACACACACACACACACACACACACACACACACACAGTTAAAGGTCTGAGCCCTTATCTAGTGGACTATATTGTCTTTAGGCTAAGTCCTTGTCTTCTGTCCTTCAACCAGTGCTTTACATCTATGCAAAATATGATATATAATGTAACCCATATAGTATAATGAAAATGTAACAAACTCCCTCCTGTAGATTCCCAACTCCTTTTCCTTGCCTCTCTCCACCCCTACTCCTTCATGGGCCTTCATTTCCAATGATGGGTTGGTGCATAGAGATGGAAGAAAGAATACTTTTAATCACGTTGATTAAAAGGTTTTTAGACCCATTCAAGTGAATATTTATTTACATCAAAATTTAAATGCCTGTCAGGTGTGTTTCCTTCCTTCCTTTATATTTTCAAACACAAAGTCTGCGTTCAAGAGGGAAGCAACTGTGAGTTGCTTATGGTAGTGAGAAGGGGCTTTGGGAGCCCATATGGATGTTTTGCCTATTTTTGCCTTTCAGGTGTTTTGATTGTTTCCGTGATGACCTTTGTCCCATTTGACCCTGAGGTACCATATTGGCATCTCCTGTTGAAGTCCGTGAGCTCTTTGTTCTTCCTGGGCTCTGACTTCATTTGTCTTCAGCAGATCTGGTTCCTGCCAGTAATGGTGTCCAGCAAGTGGGTTCTACCATGAGACACATTTAATGCTTATAAAACATCTGCTGGGCACATACTGTCACAGCCTCCTGGTATCAGGGATCTTCAGAGATGCTATTTTTCTATTTTATAAATGTCTATTAGCAGCCTTATACCTGATGGTGGCTCTCTCCAAAGCTTTTCCATGAGATCCCCTTCCCCTGCTGGAAACCTCTGAGGTGAGGGAGCAAGTGACAGGCACTAGTGAGAGGGTTCTTGGATACACTCCTCACGCGACCTTCTTAAGAAAGCAACATTCAGAAATCCTAGTCAAGCCAATAGTGGCTCCATTGCAAACCTGGGGGTGATCTCCAGATTCATATGCCATTTGCCATTTCTAACTGGCGGGGGGAGAAGATGGATGACTTCAGGGCAGAGGCTGAGTCTCCCCAAAAAGGCATGGAACATCATAAGCCACAAGAGTTGAACATTTAGGTCCATACAAATCCTAAACACAAATGTCTATCATCAGCTTTATTCATAATTACCAAAGCTTGGAAGCAATCAATCTGTCCTTCAATAGGTGAATGGTTAAACAAACTGTGGTTCGTCCATACAATGAAATATTGTTCAGTGATTAAAAATACATAGAACAGTCGCAAGTGCATGTTGCTAAGTAAAAGAAGACAATCTGAAAGGGCTATATACTGTAAGAGTCCCACCATATTACGTTCTGAAAAAGACTAGAATATGGAAACAGTAAAAAGATCATTGGCTGCCAGGAATTCAAGGGGAGATGGGGATGAAGATGGAAGGATTTTTAGGGGAGGGAAGCTATTTGTGTGGAATTACAAAGCTGAATACAAGTCCAAACCTTTTGTCAAAACCTATAGAAAACACAACACAAAGAGTGAACTCTAATGTAAACTACAGACTTTAGTTAGTTATAATGTATCAATATTGGCTCACCAATTGTAATAAATGTACCACAATAATTAAAGATATTAACTATAGGCTAAACTGTGGGCAGAAGGTAAGGAGGTATAAGCAAACTCTGTTTTTCGCTCCATTTTCCTATAAACCTAAAATGGCTTCAAATACAGTCTATTAAGAAAAAAGGCATGGAAAAAATCTCCATGGAGAGCTCTTCGAGTGTGTGTGTGTGTGTGTGTGTTTTTTTCCATACCAGCCCTTTTCAGGGTTTCAAGCTTGAAGGTGAGCAAAGACTTTGTGTCAGATCATCTATCTTTTCTAGCCTCTCAAGGAACCCAAATGGCTACACCTTACCTACCCTTCCTGGATTTTAGGAATTTATCCTGTGCCACATCCTTCTCCTTCCTGAGGAGATCTTTGCCCGTCCTTCTCCCAGGAGATAAAGGTACAAGGCAGGAGTAAAAGGAATCATCCTGTCAATAAGGAGGATGCCTAGGGAAGTATATCACAAATCTTATTCCCAATTACATAGTAGAAAAATATTTGTTACATAATATAGGGCAAAGCAAATAATATGCCTGTAAACATAACCATACCTTTTGAGGATTTTCTAAAATTATAAAATATAAGATACATAAAGACCATACAAGTGTATACATATATATACACAGTTTGATGAATAATTATAAGGCAAACAACTATGTAACCACCAACTAGATAAGTAAACTAGAATATTTCTTCCACCGTAAACATTTCCCCTCTGCCTCATGTGCTTCTCTCTGCTCATAACTCTCTTCCTGTACCCTAGAAGAAACCACAATTCTGATTTTTTAAAAAGTTTCTTTCTTGTTTTGTTATTTTTTAATAATTTTGGAATTTTAAAGCTGGAAATGACTTATCAGTAGTGTTGTCCAAGACATATTTCAGATGTGGACTTTGATGACAAGAAAACTAATGTGTTTTCCAAAGCCTCACAAACTAGTGGTAGAGGACCAGAAACTGACTCTTTTGGCCTCCTGTGTTTTTAAATGCAAGTCATGAGTGCTTCAAGAACACACAGCAAAGAAGGGGAGAGGTGTGTGTTGGGATACTTGGTAGGCAGTGATAATAATAGGTACACTCCATTGAGTATTCACTATGTGCCTTGTAACAATTCTGTTATACTATGCTGGATATCGTCATCATCTATTATTTTCATTATTCCCACTTTGATGGGAAGTTGATGAGAAAATTGAGACTCAGAAATATTAAGTAAGTTGCTTAAGTCAGCCAATTAGTATGTGAAAAATCTGGATTCTGATATAGCCCTATCAAACTCCAAAGCTTGGGCTCTTGTGCGTTTTCTCTTCATTTAAAATACTTACTAATTATTTTATTACTATAAAAGTAATGTATCCTTACAGTTAAAAAATCTAAGAGTTGTATCAATTAGAAATGTGTTTATCTACAGTAGCCGGAAAACCCTGCGAATAGTGGAGAGGTAGATTTTATCTGACTTACACAGGAGAAGACTGGGAGAGAGGCAGATAGGTTGATTAGGGCCATTCGTTGCAGCTCAATGGTAATATCAGGGGCCCAGGCATTTTTCATCTCCCCAGTTCCATTCTCCTTAGCACGCAGGTCTTTGCCCTCAGGATTGCTATGTCAAGATGGTAAAAAGCACTGTATCTCCAGACATTGCATCAACATTCCTGGTGAAGTGAGGGAAGGAAGGAAGGAAGGGAGGGAGGGAGGGAGGGAGGAAGGAAGGAAGGAAGGAAGGAAGGAAGGAAGGAAGGAAGGAAGGAAGGAAGGAAGGAGTAAGGGACTTCTTGTGAGAAAAGTGACAGCTTTCCAAGAAAACCTTAACTTCTGTCTCATTGTCCAGAATTGTGTCACATGGCCATGCTCAGCAGCATGAGATCCTGGAGAAGTATTTTTAGAAAAGCACACTGCCACCCTGTACAAAATTAGAATCCTGCAACTGAGGGGGAATGGATTTTGTGTAGACAACTAGTGCCTTCACAAACATGATGAAAGTTTACTGGGTAAAACAAAAAGGTCTTTCTATACTTCTGGTTATCATCTTCCTCCCATGTAATAACTACAGTTGCTTTTGAGTCAAATTTAGAGGACACACTGGCATGGATAGAAGGAAAGAGTGAAACAACTTCAATGATGCAGAAGGACACATGTGCAAAAATAAAATAGAATTCAACCTAAGCAAGTAAATTGAGGGACATAAGGCATGAACTGGACCTTAAAAGTTAGGCAGAGAAGTTTGACTAGTAAGCAGAAAAAAATTAAGAAAGCCACTGTAGATTTTGAACAAAAGAGTGAAATATTTCTATAACAAGAAAATACATATTTTGTTGTCATACTGAGATTCTTAATCTCTTTCCAAGTTGAGTCAATATAGTTATCAACACTTTGCCGCTTACCACCTCCAGAGTAACGTGCCAGAGTGTATGAGTAGATCAGTGAAGCATGAGTCACCATTAATTAACAGCACTGTTCTCTTTAGTGATTTATAAAAGACAAAGGAACAATTACTGTTTAACTAGAAATCTGCGCAGATACGAGTGTCTCTTGTTTTCTAAGTTGGTTCTGCTAGTAGTGTCTTTTAAAAAGCTATATGGATATGATTTAAGATTTAAAATGGATCAGCTAATTCCACTCAAGCACATTGTAAAATTTATTAGAAAATATCACCTTTCCTAGAACTCAAATGCCTCAGAGAATGTCAGCTTTTAATTTTTTACTTGTTTGAACTATAAATGTCAGCAGCAGTAAAAAGGGAACTTTTTCAGATGACATGACAAAGAGTTTAATTTTCTGAAATATTTTGAATTGGTGCTTAGTCCTGTTTGGAGCTTTCAGTACCAAAAGTCCAAAAATTCTTTAGAAAATGAGGAACTTGTTTTTTCTAATTCTTAAGCAGTTTAAGCATTTTTAGGAACCTCCTGTTCTGATATTTAAGGAAGTCATTTTCCTGTGCTTCTGTCTCTACATATTTTCTCCCTCTGTAACAACAGGGTTTTGATGAACTGTATTTTGGGACTCCCCAACATATGAGACTTCTTAATTTGAAGAAAAATTTTTTTCCTGCAGTTTTCCATTTGTTTGTTTTCATTTTTTTACTGCATTTGGTTTGTGCAAGCATTTCCTTTCCTGGCTTTGTGATTTCATAATAATTTTAAATATGAAAGTTAATTTTCATTGACACATTTCACTTACTTTTATCAATTAACTTTCATATTATTTACTGTAAAGGGTTCATTAATTTCTCAAATGTATTTTTCTGCCTTGTTGATTTTATATTGATAAATTTTGATAGATGTTGATTATACTGATAACAGTAAACTCAATTTATATCCCACTAACCCTTTAATGCATGACAATTTGATCAAAGCCCTCACTAGATTTTAACTATGTACATAAAATTGTAAATATTATTTTAATGCAAATTTAATCTAGAAAAACACATTTCGATACCCTAAAATTACTTTAATAGTGGTCATTTATACTTTAAAATATGTGTAAAGATATATCTGATAAGATCTTAATAAAAATATGTGATCTTCCCTAATAAAAATAAAAGTTAAAGGAAATAAATAACCCCAAAATAAAAATATATAAAATTGAAAGATTAGAATTTCCAGGGTGGGAATTCAATGGAAAATCTCTCTTGAAAGAGAGTACTGGATGACATAGTCCTGCTTCTGTTCCCACACTTTCTCTTTCCACTGATGTCTGTCACTAATTAATACTCCTACCACCAAAAATGTAGCCCCTAACCCTAACCTCCCCTTAACAGCCTGGCCCAACATTGACCTGTGATCTTTCCTTTAACATCAGGAAACAGAGTCAGGACTGAGACATTCAAAATACTTTTTATTTAAAGATTTAAGGATAATTAAATGAAAACTAGGTGATCTGACTCAGAAAATATAGCCTTCCCACTAGGTTTACAGCCCATTCCAATTCTGTAGAGGCCTAATTAGGTAAGATAAAAAAGCTGGTTCCTGGAACAGATAAACTTAACATCTCAAGGGTTTGACACAATAGATGAGTATTTCTTGCTCTCCTACGGCTCTTTCCATGTTGTATCTTGGCCATCTTGCACACATCTTCCAAGATCTCAGTGTTTGGGTGCATCATGAAAGATGAGAAAAAGATCTGGAGACTGGCACCTGTGTGTCGGAAGCTGGGGGTAGTTATGGGCCATGGAGCAGTTGCCATGATAGAAAGCACCAGAGACAAAGGCAAGGGCTCCAAGGCTGCTCTCTACTCTAGAATGTAAATGAAGCCCACGGTTGGAGGTGTACCTGCTCTACTCACATTTTCATCACACCTTAACATCTAGCAAGTGGTTGGTCCTAGTGAAATCTGTGTTCTTGACCGAAAAGCTTCCAACGTCTTTCTCTCTCTTCTAATTGAAATGCAATAATTAGTTCACAAAAAGGTTAAGCCATTTCTTTTTTATTTTTTTGCACTGTAAAGTTTTCATGAGAGTATTCATATTTTGTCAAGATATATTATTCTTCCTTTTCCCCCTTTTATTGAATTTATTGGTGTGACCCTGGGTAACAAAATTATACAGGTTTCAGGTGCACAAGTCTACAACACATCATCTGTACACAGTATTGTGTGTTCACCACCCCAAGTCAAGTCTCTGTCCATCACCATTTATCTCCCTTTTACCTACCTCCACCTCCTTCCACGTGCCGTACAACCTCCCAGCAATCACTACATTGTTGTCCCTGTTCATGAATTTTTTCTCTTTTCATTTTTTGCTCCATCCCTCCCTACCCCAGCTGCCTCCCACCCTGCCCAACAGCTGCCTTTAAAGCTTGACTGATGCTGGGAAGGATTAAATTTGGAAGCAAATGAGATAAAATTTTTCATGCTCCTTGTGACCCAGAGTAAAATCACTTTGCTGACCCTGGAGGTGTGGAAGAAAGAACAGGCAGGACCTGGAAGTGTTTACAAGCTGCTCTCCTTGCATGTTCAACTGCTTCTCACTTCCTTCCTCTGAGTCTAGAGGGCACCTGTCTTAACAAGGCCAATGGCTAATTTTTGTGAGCCTGTTTAGAGCTGGAGGGTGCACACACTTCCCAGGAGTGTATTTTTAGTTTTTTGTCTCTCCATTTTTCAACTTTTTTCACCTCCAGCAATTTTCAACCTTTTTCACCTCATGACACACATAAACTAATTAATTACTAAAATTCTGCAGCACACCAAAATATATGTTATATTTTTTACTGATCTGATAAAAATAGGTCTAATTTTGACTAATTCATACAGGATAACTATTGCTGTATTAGCTGTCTATTGTCATTTTTTTTACATTTTACAATCTAAGGGAAAAGAGGTCAGTGCCCTTGAGTAAATAGTCAAGTACTGCATGTTTTTAAAGTTCTTGGGCACACCAGTTGAAAATCGTTGCCTTGAAAGCTTGAAAAGGGATGCTTATTGGTGGGCTGAAGTAAAGCCCTAAAACTTATAATTTGTAATAATTCATTGAAAACATCTTTGATCAAGCCATGGCTATTCTGAGTCTAATAGTAACTCAGGATTAAAGTCAAAGGAGACAGCCATTCTCTTCGTTTCCAATAAAACTCCAAAACACAAAAGTTAGAAGAAGGATAAGATGGTATTTCATGAAGATCAGAAGTGAATGCTAAATAGGAATGATTTAGATAAAACATTTTACTTAAACATACTATATATAATATGAGTGATTACCTTGAAAACTGTAACATGATGATTACCAGAAGCAACAAATAGTTAATTACATGAAATTTAAAGAAGGCAAATAAAAATACTTAATCCATATATAATGCTGTCTAGGTGAGAGAATATTCTGATTCTAGTTGACTGATCCCATATTTTACAAAATAAGTTAGTAATACTGTAGAATAATACTACAGTCCACATTTAGCTGACATTAATTTCCTTGGTGCAATACCCGATGGCCTTAATTACAGCTTCCAAGCAAATTGATAGACAGTAATAATTAATGAAACAAACATTTATTGAAATTTTACTTTTGTAGCTTGCCTTTTAGGAGTTTCTCAACCACTTGGAGAGACAGATAAATAAAATATTATATTAGAGAGGGAGAGGCCTATTGGTGATGTAAACACAGATGTGTGTGGAGAGGCATATCAAATCGGCCAAGGCGAATGGTGGCTAATAAGATCAAACTCCAGAATCAGACTATCTAGGTCTAATTCCACACTTCATAATTTAATTGTTGTAAACTTGTACATATTTGCTCATCTTTCTAAACATCAGTTCCTTAATCTGTGAAAGGAGGAAAACAGAGGTACCTTTTCTAATGAGATTTAAGTAAGATTATGTATTAAATGAAGCATTTGGCATAGCATCTATAGATTGTAAATGATCGATTTATGTGGGCTAGTACTATTTACAGAAGAGATGATGCTTGAAATGAATTTATGAGATGAGCAAGAGAATAGGGAAGTTTCAGAGAGAAGCAATTACATGGGATAGAAAAAGAGACTTGAACATATAGCATGCTGGATAACAGGAAGTGGTTTATACTTATTCTTTAATTCACTTTCATTAAACCTAACATGTCCTCATAGTTGGCATGTAAATAACATAAAACATTTGCTACAGTAATTTGTAATCCACCTTCCTACCAACACACCTCACTTCATATTCTCCTAGTTTCTGAATTTGACTTGGCTCCCTTCTTTTGTTTCTGCTTTTAATTTAACTCCCAAATTTGGATTGTTTACTGAAAAACTGACTATGTATTTCAGAGGACACAATTCCTTGTGTTTGCTTGCTGGCTCTATAAACTGCAATGGCAGTGGAGATATGCCTTGTTTCACCACTGAACTCCAGCCATCCTTCTGAATACTCCCCAAATTATAATGAACTTTGTGCATTCAGCTTAGGTATCTGAACATTTTCCTAAAATCTATGAACCACTGAAGAAGTTAAAATAGAGGAAAGACAGGATCAGATTTCTATTTTAAGAAGATAACTCAAGTAACAGTTGCTTGATCGGAGATATATATATATATATATATATATATATATATATAAAAAACATTGGATTGGAAGTGTCTGCTCAGATAATCCCAGTGGGATGGGACCTGCTCTAAAATAGTGGCAGCAAAGAAGAAGGAAAACAGTGAGTGTAAAAGAGATAATGGAGATAGAATGTTCTGGACTCAGTGATTCATTGGCTATGCGAAGTGAAAAATAGAGAAGCGTCTAGGATTACTACCAGATTTCTACCTCAGGCAACTAATTGGAAGGGTAGTGATGCCCTTGATCAAGAATTGGAATATAGGATAAAAAATTAAATTTTAAGATAAAGATTATAAGGTCACATTTTGGAGAATTTGGGTTGAAGGTATATAGTGTAAGCCCATCGGCAGAGAAGTCTAGGCTTCTTGAACATTCAGATTTTTGAATGATCATGTGGAAGGAGATGTGCTTTATTAAGATGATGATTCTTGTTTTCAAACTAGGTATATATCTTCTATTATAGATGAGTAATTCTTTTGTTCTAAAATCAGTGTCTGGTAATTTAGATGCATGACTGCACTTTAGAGGGCCTGATTATCATTGGATTAACTGATTGAACCATTTCAAAAGGTTTAGCAATCATATACTCTAGCTTTTGTTGTGTTTATAGACATATCTTTTAAAGCATTTCTAAAAGTCTGAATTCATCATTACTTCACACAGGCCTACTCATTTATTTGGGGGAGAAAGGATTTTCACTGAGTCAATTTAACAACTGTCAGTACCCTGGAGGGGAAGCATAGTGAATGCAGGCCCTTGACTGGGTGTGTATTTAGACTCTACAACCTTGGAAAAGTTATTTAAGCTCTCTGGACCTCATTTTCTCAATATGTCAAAATGATAATTATAATAGTACCTATCTTCTAGGTTGTTGTGAAGATTGAGCTACTTCACACATCAGTAACTGGCACAAAGAAAACCCTCAATAAATGTAAGCTAGCATTATTACCCAAAATAATACAGCAAAATTCCACTGTAAAGCATCTCATTTTACTATTGCATAGTTTCAATTTCACTTAAGGTAAAATCATATCCCATAGGTATAAACATTGCAAACTTATATGCTGCATTTATTTTTGTAAAAATATTATGTTAACTAATAATGAAGGTATATATTACATTCTAAATTAATATACTAATAATACTATATATGTTATAGTATATATATTACATTAATAACAAATAGAGTACATATTGAGAGATATCAACATAAAAGAAACACAGCCACAAGTGTGGTTGGAGTGAACATATATTAAGAATATTTAAACAATTCTTTGGACACAAAGAGTCCAAAATACTTTGTAAGCCTAATTTTTTTTCTAAGTGTTTAAAAAACTTCAATGATATTTCAAAATCCTTAATATGACTTTTAGAAGATAGTTTGTTATGCTTAATCGCACAAAAAGAAATATGGACCATCCAAGCACACCATGGCCATGGTAAAACATAATTAGATCAACAACATAGAGAAAATTTGCTTTAATGAATAGTTGTTTCATCAAAAATTTACTATGTTAGAATTTTTACATAAGGTCTAGAGTTTATACAAATTCAAGTTCTAGTATTTAAATTGCAATCTTCCTGTATTAACTTTTACTAATAGAAAGTAGAATGTAGAATTTTAAACATCAATTAAAATTATAAAAATTCAAAAATGAAAGTGCATTTAAGTACATATGTATCTATTCAGCCACTCAAACACTATGATACTATTTTAGGTTATTCCACCAATAACTAAGTAGCCCATTTTAAATTATAGCTTCATGGTAAAACCACTGCATTGTTCACATGTTTTAGAGTGATCAACTTTAAAGTAGACTATTCTTTAAACTAAAAAACTTTTATAGATCAAGAAGGTGAAGTGATTTCCCCAAAATAACACAGTAATAAAGCTAGTTCTAAAATCCAAAGTTCGGTAAAATCTTATGATGTTATATCACCAGGAGAAAGCTGCACAAATAACATGCCACACTCTTAATAGGGAGTGCAATAGATTTTAAATCATTTTAGAAGCCATTAGTGAAAAATTAAATTTAGGGTGGCCTATCACTAACATCATATTAGCAAAGAAAGTTATGTTTGGATGAAGATGATAACCACCCTTCTTCCTTTAAAACCTCCCATTTGCATACTCAGAACTAGAAAAAATGCTTAATTATAGAGCTTCTAAGTTTATTTTGAAAACCCACTTATAATTAACAAAATACACATTCCGATTAAAGAGAAAAACTACAGCACAATAGGAAATTAGACTTCAAGAAAATTTCCATATTTTCTGTGAAGAAAAATTTACAAAATCAATTTGTGGGGAGCTATAAGATTGAAAGGATCCCATACCATGAAAATAAAGGCATCCCATTTCACTGGAACAAAAGATTTAGTTTGGAGATTTAAAAAATATGTAATTTTAAAATTTTGTATTTTAATTTTGAAACCCCTACTTCCTAGTTTTTGACACAAACTCACGATTGCTAATATATGCGTCAAAGTGATACTTAATTTATTCTCCCTTTTTTCATAGAGAGGAAAGTATGTAAAGTGAGGTTAAAATATTTTTAAAGCACATATAGATTTTTCCAAAATTTTCTCAGTATCTTATAATGTCAGATTTCAATCGAGCAAAAGAGAAAGAAAATCAAACAACAGCATACCAATTTCTTTAGCTAGCACTAAAAGCATTTTAAAATTAAAATTAAAATTTATTTTGATCTACCTTAAACTCAGGTCACCCAGTACATTGTACATTGTACATTGGGTTTCTATGGATTAGCTGAAGGTTAGGGTTGAAAGTAAGGAGAGCTACTTTTTCTTCTGTTCATAAAAACATCACTATCCAATAATCAGAAGCAAAAAGTATCCAGAGATTAAGATGAATGGCAAAATACAGAAAATATTAAAATGAAACCCCATTCATCAATAGTCATTGAAAATGATGATTACATAAATAAAAGTGAAGGCGGTTTTAATTGTCCCTGGAAAGGATTTCGTAGAGGACCCTCTTTTATCCAAGACCTCAGCCCTCCGTGTCTTCTTGCTGCCATTTCTTTTATATGACTATTTTTTAAACCTAATTCACAGATTCTTTTTAAGAGATTTTATTAACTTATTTTTTAGAGAGGGGGAAAAGACAGAGAAAGCGAACATGAGGAACATCGGGATAAGAGAGAAACATCTGAGCAGGAATAAAATCAATGGCCATTTGCTTTGCCGGATGGTGCCCAAGCAACCCAACTACACTGGTCAGGGCCTAATTCACATCTTCATCGATGGTGTAGCTTTCAGGTCTTGACCTGGTGGAGGTGTTTCAGATTATAATTTTTCCACCCCATGAGGTTCAAGGCTTTGTCTCCAGTCTCCATGACACCATTAAAATTGAAATTCTGGTTTATTAAGGAATGGTGGACTTCTCTCTTCAACACTGCTTTACTTTATTTGATTTGGGATTTTGTTCCTTTAGAGGTCTTTGGGAATTTCCTTTACTTTCTGACCAGCTTAACAATGCATTTAATAAGCTGTTTCAAAATACTTTATCCAGAATTTTTAGGTGTTTACCAAAAGAGGTTTATTTACTTACCTACCCCATCATAAGATTAGAAATGGAAATAATTGTTATAAACCCATACAATATAACTAAAAGTAGAAATAAAATTGTCTTTGTTCACAGCAGTCATGATTATTTACATAGAAAATCGAATCAAATCAGCAATGAAGCTACTAGAACTAAAAAGTGACTTTAACAAGGTATCAGTATATAAGATCTCTATAAAAAATTAACTACATTTCTCTATACTAGCAATGAACAAAAGAAATTTAAAAACAGTATCATTTACAATAGCAGCAAAAATTTGATATGCTTGAGGATAAATCTGATAAAGGATGTGAAAGACCTGTATAATAAAAACTAAAAGACATACCCTGGGAAATTAAAGAAGACCTAAGTAGGAGAGAGATGTCTGCTCAATTCTCACCAGATTCAACTTAGATTCTTTACAATACCAATCCTAATCCCAGCAAACTTTTTTGCAGATATTGACAAGTTGATTCTAAAATTCATATGGAAATACGAAGGACCTAGAGTATCCAAAACAACTCTGAAAAAAAAAAAAACAGAAACAGAGGGTTAATATTACCTGATTTCAAAATTTATTATAAAGTTATAATAATTGAGATAATGTGGTATTGGGGTACAGATAGACAAACATACCAATGGAACAGAATAGAGAATACCCAAATAGACCCATACATGTATGAACAATTGATTTTTGACACAGTGAGAAAGGCAATTTGATGGAGAAGGATCGTCTTTTTAACAAATGGTGCTAGCACAACTGGAAATCTGTATGGAAAATTGTGAAACTCAACTCTTATCTAACATCCTCCATAAAAGTTAATTCAAATGTCTCATAAACCTAAACTTAAGAACTAAAATCATAAGATTTTGTTAAGAAAATAGAGGAGAAAACTTAGGTTAAGCAAAGAATTCTCAGATAAAACAAAAAAGCAACAAAGCATAAAATACACATTGATCGGTTTGACTTTATAAAAAATAAAACCTTTTGCTCTTTGAGAGATACTTTTAAGGAATGAGAAGGTAAGCCATTCCTGGGAGAAATACTTGCAAAATATGTGTCCGACAAAGGACTTGTATCTAAACTATGTTAAAAACTCTTAAACTCAATAAGAAGACAACCCCTAAAGTGGACAAAATATGGTCAGATATTTCACAAAAGAAGATATATGAATGGGCATAAAAATGTTCAACATTACTTGTCATTATGAAAATACAAATTAAAACCACAATGAGGTATTACTGTACATCTACTAGAGTAGTCAACATAAAAAGATATTTTAATCCTTGCCAAAGGATTGACAGAATGTGAAGCGACTAGAACTCTCATACTTTTCTGGTGGGAATATAAAATTATAAAGTATTAGGAAAACATTACAGCAGGTTTTTTGTTTTTGTTTTTAATAAAGCTAAACACGCAATTACCATATGACACAGAAATTTTGCTCTTAGGTATCTACTGAAGTGAAATGAAAACATGTACTCACAATAACACACACAAATGCTTATAACAATAATATTTATAATAAAAACTTTTGAAAATAAATTGTGGAATATCCATACAATGGAACACCATTCAGCAAGAGGAAGAAATGAATTATTGATTGCACAACAATGTAGAAGAATCTCAGAAATATTCTGCCAAGCAATGGAACAACAAAACAAACAAAAAAATTTTTATTTAAAATTATTTGTATTATCCTATTTATTAATGAGAGACAAAGAGAGAAACATTGATTTGTTGTTCCACTTATTTATGCATTTATTGGTTTATTGTTGTACCAGGTCTGTCCGGTGTCCAGAGAGATCCAGCCATGTAATATGGAAAATAGAGACATTTATTGAAGATACAAGAAATACTGTATAAAGGACAATGATGTCTCAGTCCCCTTCAAAGTAGACGCCTTGGGACCTCACACAGTTCTCTGATCTTTGCTGATTGCAGCCTGTACATGTTCAACATTCTCAGGTATTGCTTGTTGCAGGCCTTCCAGAACGTGGATCACTTTCGACAGATTCTTGACCACCTTTGAAGTGTTCGTGCCACACTTTTTATTTATGCTGCACTCGTTGTATCATCTCCGAAAGCCTTCTGAATCATCCTAATAGCTTCCATGGAGGAATATTCAAGCTTAATGCAAAATTTCATGCAGATTCATTGTTCTACTCGCTCAGTCATTTTGAATTCAATGGCCACACAGTACACATGCTCACTCAATGGCATCTACCTCCACTGATTAGTAGAATGAAGTCATCATTGTTCACCCATGTGAGCTCCAGTCCACTCCCCTTGGCTGCCAGGTTCCATCAGTGTTGCACAAGCCATTCTCATAATATTAACAATGGTTGGACATTTTCTGGACAGGCCTTGTATGTGCCCTAACCGGTGACTGAATCCGTGACCTTGGCATATGGGAACAATGTTCTAACCAACTGAGCTACCTGGCCAGGGAAAAACAGCAAGCTTTAAATATTGTATGTTTTCATTTTTATGGTATTCTAGTTAAAAGAAAAAGAAAGTGACAGCAGATCAATGTTTTCCTGGGTTGAGCGGTAGGAATGAGACAGGGGTGAGAGGATTGACTGCAAAGAGCTACAGGGAATTTTTGATAGTGATAGAATGTTTAATAGCTTGATTGTAGTGGTGGTCAAATGCCTGCTGAAGCTTGTCTAATTATATGCTTAATATGGGTGAGTTTTACTCCATTTGAATAATACTTCAATAAAGCTGTTTAAGAAAAAGAAATATACACTCTTTTTCTACCCCAGGATAGCGTAATACTGATTATAAATGCACTTTTCAAATGTCTGTGTTAGCTGTAAAAATTTGTTACAAGGAGTAGAAATTAAAAACCTCAATAGGTGTAGGGATAGGCTTATTTCAGAATCCCATCCTAATAAAGCATCCTTAAGAATCAGTACTATTTATTGCCTGAGAGCATATAGCATGAGAGACGTCATAGGTCCTTTATCTCCTGTGTGCTGCCTGTAGAACTTCTTACTGACAGTGAATAAATCGATCCCTTATTTATTGCCTTATTTATTTAGAAAAGTATAGTATGCTAATATCATCTGAGTAGGTGCAATGACTTTCTGAAACTTTTTAAGTGGCCAGATGGGAAGGGAATAGGAAAATATTCGCTGGTCCAGTTTTTTCCTTTTCCAAACATTAAAGAAAAAAAGAATCAAGACACCCTTAAAATTCTTTTTCTCCAGTTTCTTTGAGAGGAGTTAACAAAACCCAGTAACACTCTTAAAGCTCTCCTACTGCTAAAGGGAGCACAGCAGAAACTACCACCATAAAGATAGACTTCTTTTTTTCATTTTTCATTTTATTTTTTATTGTTGTTCACTTACGGTGTCCTGCCTTTTTCCCCATTACTCTCCCCTGCCCTATACCCCCCGACTCCAACAGTCAACGCCCCCCCCCCCATTGTCTGTACCCATGAGTCCTCTATTCTTGTCCCTCGGCTTGCCCCTTCCTCTTCTTTCCCCATTATCCCCCTTTCCCCTCCCTTCTGGTCACTGTCAGTTTGTTCTTTATTTCCATGTCTCTGGTTCTTTTTTGCTCATTTGTTTGTTTTGTTGATTAGGTTCCACTTATAGGTGAGATCTGAGTCTTTCTCAAGAGAAATCTGATCACTAAGTGCAGATGTTGCCCATGGATTGCACCGAAGACTATTCCAGCTGAGGTTCTAAGAAGCACTCTGGCAGAATAGGGCCAAGGGGAAGCCCCTTTGTAGCACGGATCTAAAACACCCTCTTGCTCTGTGGGGCTGATCACAGCCAGATAACTAGAAAGCAAATACATTTTAGACTTAGAGCTTCACAAGAGGCTCTGTAAAGTTTTAAAAGATTAATTAGAGACACATTGTGAGTAAACCAAACTGACAAATTTTAGGCTAAAATAATCAATGAAATAATATTATAGGTATGCAGAAGACTTTACAAAAGTTTTTCATTCCATTTGCTTACCCTCCCTTGATGACTGTAGTTATCCCAAATTCAAGTAGCATTCTCTTCTCTAGGCTGCAGCATGCAAAGATCACTGAATTCCCCATACAGGAGATGGTTGAATACAGAATCAGAGACCAGAGGGAGGCAGCTTGATATAGTGGTTAAGATGGTAGTTCTGGAGTCAGATTCTCTTAGTCTGGTTTAATCCTAAACTCTATAAGGTTTGTTGCTTAGGGGAAATTATTTAGTATTTCTGTGTCCTTATGGAGGATAATAGCACTTACATACAGAATTGTTATAGGATTAAGTGAAATAACACACATAAAAAAACTGAATAGTTTTCTAACACATAGAAAATTATCATATTAATTAGGATTCACTTCTGCTGTGAGACAGAAAACATGATGGTTATTTTCTTCTCATGTAACTACAGATAGTGGGGTGGGGGGGCAGTTTAGTAGCCTTACAATCACTAGGCACTTAGTCGTCTGTTGTCCCATGTGCTTGACTTTGTTGAAGTTTGTGGCATTCTTGTTCTAAGCAGGCTGGAGAAGGGAATAAAAGGATAAAGGAGCAAAAGACATAAGCAAGGTAACTCTTAAGAAGAATTCTCTGATGTGGTCCCATGAAGACTTATACATCCCATTGACCAGAGCTTAGTCACAGTCTCCACCTAGTTTCAATAGAGAGTAGAAAACAGAGTTTGGAAAGGTCATTTTGTGGAAAAGGTCCAGCTAAAACAGGAGTCATTTTTTATCATATTGGAAGGGGAGAAGGTCATTAGTAATCTCTGTTAGGCTGCTCCATAAATGCTATTATTGTTACTTTGTTATCCAGATGGCTTTCAGCTCAGTCTCCAGAGCCAATTGTTCTAGCTCATGTGATTTCTTTTGTGCTTCTCCACTTTCATCTGCCACTGAAAAATTTATAAAATTTATACATACATTTATAAAACTATGCTCATTTAAAATTTTTCCTTTCTTCTACCATTTCTAATGTTCTGCTTAGAATAAGTTTAATGCTATCCTTATATTTATACTATACCAATTATCTTGAGATATAATTTTCTAATTTATTCTTTCTTTTTCAATTAGTCTGTTTTTGGACTGACTTGTTTGAGAACTGAATCATGTTCCCTTCCACCAAAGTCGTATGTTGAAGTCCAAGCTGCCAGTACCTCAGAATGTGACTGTAATTAGAGATAGGCTCTTTAAAGAGGTAAATTCGTGCCCTGGCTGGGTAGCTCAAATAGTTAGAGCCAATGTTGTGGGTTTGATCCCCAACCAGGGTATATACAAGAATCAACCAATAAATGCATAAATGAGTAGAACAACAAATCTTTCAAATCAATATATTTTTGGTATATTTTATTGATTATGCTATTACAGTTGTCCCATTTTTTCTCCCCTTATACCCTCCATCCTGCACCCCATCCCATCATACCCACCCCTGTTAGTTCATGTCTATTGGTTGTACATATCAGTTCTTTGACTTTTCAGTTTCCTATACTATTCTTAACTTACCCCTGTCTATGTTTTTGTTTGTTTTGTTTTGTTTTTTATCAACATTTTCACACCACCGCTTTCCCCAGCCCCACCTGCCTCCACCTTCCACCCTCAATTCTTCCCCCATTCGTCTTTGTTGATGGGTCCTTTATGCATGTTCCTTGATGGCCCTTCCCCTTCTTTTCCTCCATTACCCCACACCCTCCTCCCCTCTGGTTACTGTTAGTTAGCTTTCTATTTCAGTGTTGCTGGTTATATTTTGCTTGCCTGTTTTGTTGATTAGGTTCCACTTATAGGTGAGATCACATGGTATCTGTCTTTTACCGCCTGGCTTATTTCACTTAGCATAATGTTCTCTAGTTCCATCCATGCTATTGCAAAGGGTAGTAGCTCTTTCTTTCCTTCTGCTGTATAGTATTCCATTGTGTAAATGTACCAGTTTTTTGATCCACTCAATTACTGCTGGGAACTTAGGTTGCTTCCAATTCTTGGTTATTGTAAATTGTGCTGCTATGAACATTGGGGCACATAGGTTCTTTTGAATTCGTGTTTTGGGATTCTTAGGATATAATCCCAGCAGTGGAATTGCTGGATCAAAAAGCAGTTCCATTAATAGTTTTTTGAGGAAGATCCAAACTCTTTTCCACAGTGGCTGCACCAGTCAGCATTCCCACCAACAGTGTACTAGGGTTCCCTTTTCTCTACATCCTTGCCAGAACTTGTTGTTTGTTGATCTGTTTATGATGGCCACTCTGACTGGTGTGAAGTGGTATCTCATTGTGTTTTTAATTTGCATCTCTCTGATGGCTACCGATGCTGAGCATCCTTTCACATGTCTCTGGGCTGTCTGTATGTCCTCCTTGGAGAAGTGTCTGTTCAGGTCCTTTGCCCATCAAATCAATACATTTTTAAAAATTAAAAAAGAGGTAAATTCATTAAAATGAGTCCATCAGAGAAGGCCCTCATCCAGTATGACTGGTGTCCTTATGAAAGAACAAGATTAGAACATAGATACATGGAGGAAAGGTATTTTGAAGACACAGGACGATGGCCTTCTACAAGACAAAGAGTGAGGCCTCCAAAAAAACCAGTCCTACCAACATCTTGATCTTGAACTTCTAGCCTCCAGAATTTTGAGAAAATACATTCCTTTTGTTTAAGCCACCCAGTCTTTGGTGCTTTGTTATGGCAGCCCTAGGAAAGTAATTCATAGTTTGTGATCTTATTTGAGGACAGTTAAAGTACAAAGGGTCTGTTTACTAAGGGGAGGGTATAGGGGAACCAAAAAGGATGGTGCATTAACCTAGAGAATAGTGGAGGTGTTATCACCACTAAACCCAAAGGTAAGAGGAGTTTACTGATGGAATACAGGTATCTTGAAGCAATTCTGCAGGAGGGAAACTGGATAAATGCCCTGACCTCACTTTCTTCCCTCCCTACCTCCAATCCCTGCCAGTACTGCCCACTGATGGAAACAATGGAGAATGCAATGATGTGGTGATCCATGAAGACCTGCCTTCTAGAAAGGAGGGTGAAGACTAGAAAGTGAGTGAATCTGAAGAAACAAATAGAAGATATCTAGCACAGGGAGGAACTTTGACATTTAGTTGTTTTTCTTTTAATCTATCTTCCTCTCTTCTTTTTTTCCCTACCTTGGACATCCCACCTGCATGTGCCCATAATGACTATAGCTCTTATAGCAGGTCCTCAATAAACATCTAGGAATTGAGTATTTTTCATTCTCAGTAATTTTTAAGTACTGTCAATATTTCCTTTCCACTAGTTTTAAGAATATATCCTCTCAATATTACAGCCTTAATCCAAGTCTTAACTATATTTTGCCTCTAGGACTACTACTTCCTTCATGGTTTCTTGGCTCATCCTCCACAAATGAAAAAAACAAGGAAAGTAAATAAATGCATGAGATCACAATACTTAAAAAAAAGACCACAGTAATCATATCAGTTGACTAGACTTTCTGATTACATTTCTCCTTCTCTCACCTTTATACTGCTTTTTTATAGTTGACATCAGATTAAGATTGTAGATATTTAAGTAAGGTTCCTGTCAACTTCTTTTTCAAGTGTTAAAACTTCCAGCCTGTCTCACCTGTTTCTGACAGATAAGCAGTTTCTTTTGAAGTATACAATAAACTTTTAGGATAGTTCTTTTACAAATATGATTGCCAAATATGAGAATGCAGCTTTTTCAAAAGATGCTAGTAAGTTATGATGTTTTGATTATATAACTAAATTAACAAAAATATTCTCACAAGAATTACTTACTTATATGGGAATTTCCTTAGTTTACTGTCAGCAGTGAGAACACCTACTCAGATAAAGCTCCATTTTAGATCTAATTATTTATGCATCACTCAGTTGTCATCTTTGTAGCTGGTTCCTCAGAAGCTGATGTATTTTCTGGGTTGTATTACACTGTTAGGACATTGAATCAGTAGTGACTCGAAAGAAAATGATATGGTTATTTTATATAATTTTACTTTTTATCTTGAGCAAGAGTTTAATCTTAAAAATCATTCATTTTCAACAATAGGGAAGTTTAACCCTATGATGTTAAAAGTTCCTTATCAGGGACTTCTAGCTTTTAAAATTATTCACATTAACATTCCTTATCTTTCATCAATCTCACAAATTAGTGTTCTTTAAGGGTTATTTCTTCTGGGTGAAGAATGTTATCATATTTAATAGATGTCTATAATTATTGTGTCACACACTTGAAGCTACAAATAGGGTATCCTTATAATATAAATCCAGCTGTCTTTGGTTTCTTTTATATCTTTTTATGTCTTTGGCATAATTTTATAATGAGGTGAAGATTATAGTGCTAAGTTAGTGTACTGAGTTCAAGTGCACTTAAGTCATCATCTTAGAAAGTAATTTTTCTTTTCTTGATTTTTTTTCCTGATCTTTGTGAAGCTAGTATCCAGAGTTCTATAAACTATAATTTTATGTTAATGGATTTCTATATTTTCTGCTTAACAACCCTCTCCCCCGCCCATAGGAAAAAGGAAAAACAAACTTGGAAAAGTTGTGTTAAATTTAGTTTTCCTACTAAGCCATTTTATTTATTTCCTACATGGCCATTTTATTGATCAAGCACTACGTTCAAGACTTAAATATTTCTCAAGGTCTAACATTTCTCAAAATATTGGGGATCTGAAAAAGAAAAAAACCATGAAAAGAAAGCTGCAAATCCAAACAAATAATTAGGTGTCTACAATACTTACCATTATACTATTTATAAATTCTCAGTTGTTTTTTCAAATGTGCTATATGGGTGCATTTTAATGTTTTTTAATTATATTTTATTGATTATGCTAAAACAGTTGTCCCAATTTCTCCCCCAATCCCTCAGGCAATCCCATCATTGTTCATGTCCATGGGTGATGCGTAGGTTCTTTGGCTACTCCATTTCCTATACTGTACTTTACATCCTCATGGCTATTCTGTAACTATCTGTGTGTACTTCTCAATCCCCTTACCTCTTCACCCACTCCACAACCCCTTGTATCAGGTAACCATCAAAATGCTCTCAATATCCATGATTCTGTCTCTTCTTGTTTGATGTCTTTTTTTTTAGATTCAATTATTGATAGATATGTATTTATTGCCATTCTACTGTTCATAGTTTCGATCTTCTTTTACTATGCTTGGTATGATATGGGGCTGGAAAGTTTCTGAAACAAATTCTAATCAATACTTTTACATTAAACCAGATCTATGAAAGTCTTAAAAAGGACCTTAATCTCTTTTATTAAAGAAAGTATTAGGTGCAATTTCAAACAGTACTTGGAGGCAAGCGTTTTAAACATTTCACTGTACAATGCATATTTTTGTTTTCTTAAAGTTATTAAGCAAAACAACATTTTTTGAAAGACATTCCATACATATAAATTCCCTTTTCAAAACAAACAAAAAGGCATCAAGAGACAATTTCATGTAATTTGAGTCAGTGATCTTTATTTTTTCTTTATTAGTGGCTGAAGTAAGTTGGTAAAAAATATTTAGAAGGGTAAAAAAATCAGTCATTATGTTTTAAGGATTGACATTAAGTATTGAAAAGCAATATAACTGTTGGCTTCATAAAATATTGTGATAGGGGTAGGGAGGGTGAGATATATAACATGTTCCAGGGGGAAGATACTTTTGTATACTTAAAATAGGAATAATAGCTCCACAGAAACTTGAGGGATATTATTTCCAGCCTGTACATTACATTAAAAGGAAAAAATATACAGGTAAAGAGAAAGAGAGAGTCTACTTAAGAATTTCTTTGTTGAAGACTTTTGATCAAATAAAATCACTTTAGATAACTTTTTGATAATAATTGAATAAAATAGTTTTCAGCATATATTATTAGTTGATTAAATTATAGGAATTAATCTCTAAATCAGTTAAAGATTAGCTTGTAAAAATCTACTTGAGGGTCACAAAACTCTTAAGAAATGCTTGTAGAGGTAGCTATTAACTTTATTTATAGTAAGTACTTACTACATCAAAAAGATTCCTAATTTTACAAAAGTGTTACATGAACACACATGGTATTTCAAACCAATTCATTTGGTATGTGATCTCTGAAAATCCATGAAAATGAGAATTTTAGAAATTAGATCACTGAAGTCTTTTAATTCTTGATTTGTTAATATTTCCTTCAACCTCTAAACGCCTTGAGTTTTAACTGTTACCTAGAGAGTTTACATGACATTCTCAGCCTGGTTACACTTAGAATCAAAATCTCTCAAATACTTGTAATGTTACTCAGAAGTTATCTTTACCATGTTTGAGCTACTGCAATTCCGATAGAAAAATAGGAAAAATAATCTTTAATCATCTAGAGTTAATTTTAAACCCTCAAAAGCAATTTCTTTGGTTTCTAGATTTACTCAGTATTTAAAAGTGGTATAACACATTTCTTTCAGCAGCAAATCAACATTACCTACTGTATGGTTATACTTAAAACATATTTGAAAATTTGCCAAGGATAACCTTATTACCTATTACTTATCCTTTTTTCTACGGTGTTGAATGGAAGTATTAAAGTTAATTAGGTAGGTAATATAGTAATAAATACTTCTATTAGTGATTTCTGGTATTTGAGGGTAGGTATTATTGACATATAATGCATATATAATGTGCATTATATTCAATTTTGATAAAACACACATGTAAATACCACCATAATAAAGATCTAGAACAGCACTTTTTTTTATTTGTTCAATTATAGTTGTCCCCATTTTGCCCCCATTACTCTCCTCTGCCCCCCCACCCCCATCCTCCCACATTCTATCTGCTCCTCCCCACCATTGTCTTTGTCCTTGGGTCCTTCACACATGTTCCTTGACTTGACCCTTCCCCTTATTCCCCCCATTGTTCTTCTAATAGAACATCTGCAGTAATAGAAATGTTGTGTATTTCTATTGTCCACCTGCTAGCCACTAGCCAGATATGGCTACTATGTGACAAATGTGCCTATAGAACTGAATTTTAAATTTTATTTAATTTTAATTAATTTACAATTAGATTTTAATAGCTGCATGCAGCTAGTGGCACCAAGCTGGACAGTGCAGAATATTTCTATCATGGTAGATAGTTTCCTCATGTTCCCCTCCAGTAAATTCCAGCTCATCACCCCTGCCATCATTGAGAAACACTAAATAAAGATTAGGTTTTCCTGTTTTTGAACTTTACATAAATGGTTTCATATTATATGTATTTTTTGTGCCTGTCGTCTTTTGCTAAACATGGTGTTTTTGCAATTCATCCTTGATTTTGTGTGTATCATTAGTCAGTTCCTTTTAATTGCTTGATAGTATTCCATTCTATGAATATATCACAATTTGTTTTTCCATCCTCCTACGGATGGACATTTTCCAATTATTTGGTTTTAATGCTGCAAATATTGTATTTGATGTTCTGTATTAATTGAGGAGAAAAAGCTGCATGCTTTTTCAAAAGATATTTTGATTTTGAGAAAAGATAGTCAACTTGTAATTCTATTATCATCTTTCTGTGCTGGGGTGAAAATGTAATTCCAGGTTATATATAAAGAAGGACATATATCAGGATTGCTGAGTAAGCAGTTAGTTGGTATTACTTAAAGGAAACACATTAGAAGGACAAATCTACCAGAAAAAAATTGCAATGTTTTCAAAACCAAAACATTGGATGGGCATGGGTAAAGCTGGGAGTACTCCAGAGTGGCAAATTATGTATAGTTTTGAATTACTTTGGCATCTATCATTCCCTATTATTATTGGTATTGGGTTGGCCAAAAAGTCCATTTAGTTTTTACCATAAAAGACACATATTTCATTTTCACCAATAACTTTATTGATTTGAATATTTTGAGTATGTCAGCTACCTCTTGCTACTGCCTTCTAGTGCGTAGAGGCCAGGGCTGATACTAAACATCTTCCAGTGCGTAAGACAGTCCCACGGCAAAGAATTATTTGGCTAAAATGTCAATAGTACCAAAAAACTTCACAAACCACTCTTGACACATTTGATCAGTCACATCACCTTCTCCATATACTGCACAAATCTTATTTTGTGTCTTAGTCACTTTTTAAAAACGTTCTTAAAATAATAAAAAGATAATATGCCAAAAACATTGTGTATTTTCTTCCATCTTCA
Source organism: Mormoops blainvillei (assembly GCA_004026545.1). Classification (NCBI taxonomy): domain Eukaryota; kingdom Metazoa; phylum Chordata; class Mammalia; order Chiroptera; family Mormoopidae; genus Mormoops; species Mormoops blainvillei. The sequence continues at coordinate 39,189 of PVJD01010835.1, forward strand.
GTATTAAAATGGCTACACAAAAATTCACCAATTTTGATTTTTTAAAAAATGAACACTGATATGATAGCTGTCACAATACAATCTAACAAAATTGTTTTGAGTGAAGTTAAAGACAACTAGGCGCTACTAGAGCCACTGTATAAAAAAACTGAGTGAACTTTTGGCCAACCTAATATATGTATCCACAGGATTTCAGGTCTAGTAAAGGTAATTAGTAACCTAGTTTAATTCCCCAGTGCTCTGCATATCATAAGTAATCAATACATATTGGTTGAAATAAAATCATTTATTTCACATGAGAACTAAGACTCCAGGTGACTTTTAATTGAAGAAAACCAGTAACAGAATCAAGTGGAAACTTTTTAAACAGATGTGATTTCTGCTTTATAAAAGGGTTCACTACAAATTTAATAGTAAGTTGCCATAGACTAATGCGTTAATTTCAAAACTCTCATACATACAAGTTTTGGAAGTAAGCCTATCACATATCAGTATTTTACCTTTTCACATGCATCTTTTCCTTCAACAAACATTAACATTAGTTCTTGTAGATATCAACAGGAGGAAATAAGTTAATAGATAATACTGAAAAGGAAATTTACCCTTAAGAATGTACTAGTTTATAAAGTATATAATCCACACATGATGAGGGCTTTGTATTTTTCAAGTGGTTCAGATACATGTGTTAATTGATGTCTCTACCAATCATTCCAAGCTGAGAGCAAAAACAATCTAAGTTCAAAGGACACAACGTTTTAAAATCATAGATACTGACTTTAAACATTTTGTAGACAGGAACTATATCTGGTCCATTTTATGTACTGCACAAATACTTACTGCATTGACAGTTTATTGAATTTGTCAAGGAATGTAAGATAGTTTTTGGTTAGGTACTTTTTATTATCAAGCCCACTGTGTAACGTACCGTAACAGGTACTAAATGTTAGACACTGCTGGATCTTTCCTGACTTAACAAATAACTTATTTCTGAAATATATGCATAATATATGTAAAGATGCAACTGTATAGCTAAAAATTGAAGAAGACCAAGAAGAAGACCTTAACAGACTGACTATAGGCAAAGGGACTTCTAGGTTCTTCCATAACTAGTTATAGCACAAAACAATATATGCATATAAAACCCAGCATGTTCCCAAATCTACAGTTTTAATGGCTGGTTTGTTGATTTCGTGTGGTGGTAATAATTTAAAAATTCATATTATAGTAACCTTACTCTGGTTGGAAGTCACGGAATCAATTAACCTAAAACAGGGGGCAATATTCTAAATCCTAACTTTTAAAGAACTCACTTTAGGAAATTCATCTATTCCTAGCTCAAGAATAGGCCAAATCAGGAAGTAGGTTAAAAAAAAAAAGTCTCCTAAGCAGCTTAAAATTGATGTTACAATGTCCTTGCACAAAAGTCACATACTTTTTCTAAAGGAGATTTCCTCAAAGTACCTATTTATACTCTTGAGACAGTTTTGCTCAAGCTTCATTATGTGGTTTTCTTGCCTGCGGATTAAAAGCAGTAAATTAAAAGGGTGAAGAGGATAATAGCACTATGTTCACTGACAGCGGTAAGAAGCAACAGCTGACAGTGAGGAAAGGGACAGGCCAACTACAGCAGACAATAGGACTGAAAAAGCAAGCTATTCAGAGCTGGGTAGTGTGAGCAAACAGCTCCGCACACCAGCACAGGGACAGAGGACTCTATCTGCAAATGTAATGAAGTGAATATTCATAATGACCACCAGTTTTCATTCAGCTGGGATGCATACCTTATTTCCCGTGTGTATGTCGAAAATATTATTCCAAATCTGAAGAGTTTCACTGCTGTTGGTCGGCACATTGTCATTTTTCTTAGACTAGAAGGGCCTATTACCATGGTGGGTCATGCAACCTTTAAGCTTTAGCTTTGTGCTCACCACTGTTCACTGTTCCATTGTAATACACTATTTTAAGAACCTCTATAACTCCTTATAAAATTACCAAAGGCGACGACATAACTTTCTCGACTCGATTGTTTAAATAGTTGGTTCCAAAATGCCCGTATCTAATATTCTGACGCAAGAGCCGTTAAGTTAAAATCAGACTTTTAAGACTGTGCCTGTTTTCCCTAAAATGACATTATGTACCTATCGGTGCTGTAGTGAAGATTAAATGAAACAACGTGCGTAGAACACGAAGCACAACGTCTGGGGCCGTTTAAGGCCTGAGTGACGGTCGCTATTATTATTTTAGGACTGTGAATTTACGTCGGCCCAGATCCCTTACGTGGCAGGTGCAGAAAACTAAGCCTCAAGAGTAAAACCGACTTCGTAAGGCTCTGCTTGTGGCGTTATTGTCTTGGATAAGCAGCTTAGCTTATCCAAGGCGGGCTGGGGCACTGGCAGGGTCCCCGGGCGGGCGCCTGCCGGCCTCCGGCCGCGGAGCCGGGCGGTGTGTTTGGGCCCCGAGGCTGGTTAGCGAGAGCTACTTGGGCGCTAACAACATCCATCCCACACGAAAGCCATTCGTGGCTCTCAAGCAACCGGGTTGCGCTGCAATTCCAGCTGGGTCAACTTTAACAAGGGACAAGCACTTTACTTAAGGGCTAAAGATAAACTAGCTGGGGGCTACCGCTGGCAGGCCGAAGTCACCCACCCCTCAGCGCCTTTCGCGGAGGGGGGCTGCCATGCCTTTTCACATCTTCCGAGGAGGGCCGTTTGTTGCTCCTTACTAGCACTGAACTCCCCGCCCCGTAGGTAGGGAGTGATGACCTCGCCTCTTCGCTGTGGAGGGCCGGCCGAGGTCCGACTTTCCCCTCCGCGCGACAAGCCGCGGCGGGACTGCGGGAGACCCGCGCGCTGCCCACACGCCCCCGGGCCCGCATGCTCTAAGATGGCGGCGGCGGCCGCTCGCTCACGCCTCGCTGTCCGCGCTCCTCCGAGTCGTGGCCTCAGAAGGCGGGAGCCGGCCAGGGCGCGGAAAGCAGGAGGGCGAAGGCGGCTCGGACCCTCCAGTGCAGCGCGGGCTCCGGAGCCCTGAAGCGCCTAAACATGCTAGGCACCGGGAGGCGGATGTAACTAGGTACTCCACCTGCGCCTGAGAGACGAAGATTTAAAAAAAAAGGGAGAAAATGGGATGGTGGGGGCGAGTAGCGGCAGTACATCCGGGACCCTCTGCTCGCTCCGCCCCGGAAATGACGTTTTAGGTGGGCGGGGGAAGCGGCCGCTCTTCGAATTAGGTTCTTCTTTCGGGTTGTCTGTCTCCCAGAAAGTGTTTGGAATTACTCTCAATACATTCCCTGGCTGGGATTATTCCTTAGCCTGTCGGGACTCTGGGCTTTTCAGCCCAAAGCTGGCTGCTGGGACTGGCAGATCTCGTTTCACAAAACGTAGCCTTCGCACCACGCCCCTAAACTCCCAGTCCCGCTTCACCAGCGCATGTAGTGGTGTACCAACGAGAAGGTTCTGGGGTGATACCAGCCTCTGCCAAGTGTCTCAGTATCTGCTCGGAGCTCTTCCACAGAACCTTTGCCACTTGTCCCATAGAACGGGATTTGGGGCTGTCAGTCATGGGGCTGAGCCCTCCCCTTCCGGCGACTCGCCGGCCCGCCTCCTCCTCTCTTCCCTCCCCCACCCCTCCCCTTGCGAGTGTCTCCCTCTCCCTTTCGCTCTCTCTCTCCCTCTCTCTCTCTTTTGTGAGTTATAGCAACCGTTGCCTTGTGAATCAAGCGCCATAGTCACCGTAGTCCTGGCGACTGTTACCCATCAACAACAACTACTCCTCTCCTCCTCCTCCTCCTCTTCCTCCTCCTCCTCCCCACCACCACCATCTCCATCACCCACCAACAACACCACAATAATCCACAGCCAAGGTGAATATTCTTCGGTCTCTACATGTGTGTGGATGCGTGTGAACGCGTGTGTCCGTGCGTGTGTGTGTCCGTGTGTGCGAGCTGAGTGTGGCTGTGCGGGGTCTCACTCCTGACACCGGGGACTGTGCTGCCGCGGCGCCGCTGCCGAGGGGATCGGTCCCCCGGGCTTGTTTACAATGGACCGTGCGCGCCGCGGCTGGGTCGGGGGTGTGGGCGCTGCGCCGCCCGCCCGCCGGCCCCGGCCCTCCACGGCCGCGCTTCAGGGATGGAGTGGGAGCTCCGGGGGCTGCGAGGCGAGCGGGAGAGGGAGCCACAGTTTTCCGCTGCGGACGGTGGAGCTTTCTCCTAGATCTTGTCTGAGGAGGAGAGTCAGGTGAAGAGAGAAGGATTTTTCTTTAATTTTCTTCTTTTCCAAAGCAGCTTGTTTCCTGCTTCTTTCAAAACCGAAATAGACAACAATGTGCAAGGGGGACACAAGAGCTGGTGTTTTGTTGTTGTTCACTTGTGGGGCCTTGTTAAGGGTTTTGTTATTTTTATCCTCGTACAGGGGTGAACTTTTTCCCACCGCCCATTCCTTTCATTTTTGCCCCTCTTTGCCTTGTGCTAAATGGTCTGCTCTTCTTTTACCATCATCAGCTGCACGGTTTTCTTTTTTTCTTCTTTTTTCCTTTAAAACTGTGTGTTCTTTGTGCTGCAACAGTCTTAATATCCATTCAGCACTCTTCCCTTTCCCTCTTTCTTCTCCCCCCACACCCCTTGCACACATCGAAACCTGGGGCCTCCTCGCTGGACTCTGCTGCACTGGGAAATTTTTAAAAAAGTCTCACCTCTCTCTTTCTTGGTGTGTGTGTGCTTGTGATTTGAACCGGATGCGGGGCATCTGTGATACTTGGGCTAGTAGTTATTGACAGTGCTTTATCTTTCATGTGGAGCTGGGAGGGGTAGAGTGAGGTTCCATTTCACTTTGATGAGCCTCCTTCCCCACCGTGGAGTGTTAACAATTTTCATTGTGGTTATAAGACTTTGTGTGGATAAACAGGGAAAGGACAGGAGGAAGCTTTGTGAGAACTCAGGTTACAGTGTTATTTGTGACAGTTATGATACTTTAAAGAGGTTTTTTTTTCTTCCCTCTTCATCTTCTGTGTTCGTTTTTCTTTGAGAGTTGAAATTGAAGTCAAGTTGTTCATAAAGAATGTATGAAGCTTCTCAACTTGAAACGTGTGTATATTTCACTTTCTTTATGGTTAAGATCTAGGCATGTGTGTACTTAACATTTTCTTTATTTATTTTTGGCTTTCTTTGGACAGTGACTTAAACCTGGTGAGGGGAGGGAACTTTCTCCTTTTTAAGTCTTTTTAAAAAAATCTGTTTTTTTCTGTAGATTTGAGTAGTTATCAGTCCTGAAGTAGTAGGGCTCTTGGTAAGAGGTAACCGTTTTCTAGATCATTTTTCATCCTAACGTTTAATTAATAGATTATCAGTAAAAAGTTTTGTTAATGAATGTGTGCTAAAACAAATACACAGTTATACTTGCACATGTTGAAGTTTTCAATTCAGAATTTTAAAGTGCTTATTTAAATAGTCTTTCTAACAGTAAACATATATTGATTTACCTGACAGAACAGCCTGTGAATAATGTGACGGTATTAATTATTCTTGAGATTGTCAATGAGCAGGTCGGGTAATTGCAGTGCTATTAAGGCTAATACTTTGTAAAATAAGAGTTGGGCTTAAAATATTTTTTTTCTCTTTCAATTCATTTCCTTGTGATTGCTATTTTAAATGTTGTTGATACTTGGGTCTGAAGTCTTTCTCACAGAGCACTCAAATTCCATTATATTTCAGTTTTATTCACCCTCCCCTCCCCAGTCTGGGTTCCATGCAAATCTCTAATACTAACTTGTATTTTTTTTTTCTGTTCAGATGAGTGTCAAATGCCTGAACACTTTTGGATGGTGAAGCTCCTGGGTCCCATAAACTCTCTGAAGTTAATAGGAGTTTTGCTATCTTGAGACAGCGTCAGACTTTATGCCATTTACATAATAGTTTTTCAGCTGAGTAGATTATATGCAATAATGTTACGGTTTAATATTTTTATTTGCAGTGTCCAAGAACTTTTTTGAGGTATTTTGTTTGTTACAGTGATCTCAGATTCAATAATTTGTACTTTCATTCATAAGTTGATTTGAGAGCAGAAGTTAAATTGAAATCTATTATCTATTTTTAAAAGCACAAATGTGGTATAAAAGTTGCTGTTAGAGATGCTTTGGGCGCAAGTATGTCAATATTATTCATATGGATTGAGAAAATAATAATCAGAAATAATAGAAAATGATAAATTTTGAAGTGTAACACAAGGGTAAATACTTAGCCCTTCGTTTACTCTTTCTGTGATATTTATTCTAGGAGGGACTATATTGTTACAGGTCTTCTCTATTCTCAGTTTTTAGACTAATAGAAATCTCTGAAAGTGAGTGACCACACTTTAACACTAAAAGTATTAAATTGGAGTCACTTGTAGCTTGTTTTTAGTAGCTGAATATCTGTGATTCATTATGTGTCATAATGCTTATCTCAGTCTTTTTAGATTGTTTTGCCAATGAATTGCGTTGACCGGTATAGGCATATTTTTGTAGTACACTCACATGTATAACATAGTAAACTAAAATGCATTCCTAAAATTCATCATTCCATAATTTCATTGTATGGGGTCGTTCCACCTAATTTTAAAAATAATATTTATTCCTTTAGCATTTAAGTATTCTCATACTTGACTTAGGTACTTAAAAGGTTTATAGTTCATGAGTTTAATATAATTTAACCCTAAACAAAAATATGTTTACCCTAAACAGAGTTAATATGGCATTTTTTACCATTAAAATGTAGCAATTAAAAAATGAATGAATCATAAATCAAGATAGATTTAATTTATTATTTGAATGATATGTGTTACTTTTTGGTAAACAGTTTTTTTTTTATTCTTGAGGAAGTTGATTTTGTGTGTGCTTTCCCCACATTTCCAACTAAAGAAATCAGTAAATAGGTAGAGTATGATTTTGCTTTTCAAATTTTATGAAGAGTGTGTGTGTGTGTGTGTGTGTGTGTGTGTGTGTGTGTTCAAAAGGGCGGATATATAGCATCAGATGTGTGGGAAGAGGTTAAAAAAAAAACTTTTCTAAACAGTCTAATAGGAATGTTACTTTGTTCTTGGTATTATAGTGAGACTGTGTTAAAAGAAATGAGAATACCAAAGAAGTAAACTTTTAAATTAAGAAGTCTCCAAAGAAGTAAACCTTTAAATTATGAGGAGTCTGTTGGTTTTTTTGTTTTTATATTGAGCACTATCCTAAACATCTACTTTCAGTTACCTTAAAAATAGTTTCCCTAATGTAGCCATTTACCTTTAATTCTTTGTTATAAATTCCCACTGGCCATCAAAAACCAGATTTTAAATTCCTTTCTGTTCACAGGTGCATAGTGTTCCCGTATTTTGGATTAAATGGATTTGACTAAATCAAGCTTGTTAGGGACAGATGGCTGCTTTAAACAGGTGTCACTTTCATTTCTAGTGCATTGTGTTGGAGACTTCCAGTGGTTCACAAAAGGACCTTCTAAAGCAGGTGGCATCATTTGCCTTGTCCTTAGTAAAATATACTTTTGGAGTTAATTATTTTCCTAGGAAAAGTTGTTTTTTTTTTTTAGTAAAAGTTTTGAACTATTCAAATTAAGATTTTAATTTAACATAATTTTTATTTCTGAATGTTCTGTTTTCAAGCTATATAAGTTGCAGAGCCTTTCACAAAACACTTAAAAATCTTTAATAGTACTGATAAATTCCCTTTGAATTCAGAAAAGGTAGTCAGGGGCACTTTATACAATTAGTCAAATTCATCTGAAGCAAGAAGCCAAGGCAAAAGTTGAAACAAGTAAAATTTGGTTAACATGGCAAGTTAACTTTTGCCATCCCATACGTAAAGAATTTTTTTTTCGATAGCATTGTTTTAATTTGAGTGATAGATGTTGGAAACCAGTGTTTTTGTTGTTTCATTATTTTAAATATTTCCAAACTCAAACATTTTTCTTATCTACTTGTGCTCTTTTTAAGTAAAAATTGTTTTTAAGCATTAATGTTTAAAAGTATGTACTAGAGTAAATAAAAGAGCATCAACTTATTGATTTATAAGGTTCATTTTTATTCTGATTCTATCCTTTTTGTGTGGGAATTTTGTACATCTTATAACAGATGCACCAGAGGGTGCTGTGCTGTTTGCAACATGAGATTATTATCAATAACAATGTGAACTGATTAGAACTTCTTTTTAAAGAAAAAAATTTAATTATATGTGCATTCAAGCATGTAATAGCCTTATTTCTATGTATTTTAAATTTAATATACTGTCTTAATTGGCAGTTTTATATCAAAGCTTGTCTTTCTCTGTACTAATGTATGTTAACACTACATAAAACTGTGTCAAGATTGATACCAAGATTGATATCTTCGACATAGTCTGAATATCAGCATTAGTCCTATAGGCATGTACGTTGATCATCTTCTTAGGCAGGTATTTCAGTTTCCATCTCAAAATTTTAGTTTCACCTGAGAATCATACCATTTTGGCAGTGTGGCTTCGTACTCTGTAAATTTGGTATTGGCACATAGCAATGTGTTGTACATCCTTATAACGTGTTTCTATGACATGAGTAGTGATATGCTTTTTATGGTATAATCTTTAAAAAAAGCTACCTCAAGAGTACAAATGGCAATAATATTTATCAGGCTAATTAAATCAACAACGATGAAAATATTAAAAATTGTGGAGAAAGTTCAGTCCCTACCTCATGATGTTGAAGTAGCTTGGTTTGAATATTTAATTGGGCTTTATTATCTGAAAAGTTTTATTATTTTTGAATATTTTATTTCTTTTTAGAGAAAAGGGAGGGGAGGGAGGAAGACAAGGAGAGAAACATTGACTTGAGAAACATACCTCATCTATGCTCCCCAACTGGGGACCGAACCTGCAAACCAGGCATGTGCCCTGACCTGGAATCAAATGGGCAATCTTTTGCTTTGAGGGACAGTGCCCAACCTACTGAGCCACAGTGGTCAGGGCCGAAAAGTTTAGATTCCCTAAACTGGAAATGATCTATCTGAATATTTGTTCATTGAGAGTTGTTGTTTTTAGGAGAATAATTGAATCTAATCCCTTTGGCTTCGGTTGCAGCATCAATTTTCCCTCCTCATCGGTGCACACTGTAAAAGATATATAATTGAAACAGTGATAGTCACTGTCTTCCTCAAGTAGCTTAGAAAATTATGGTTACATCATATAAACTATTTTTCTCTAGGCAATGGAATTATCTACACAGTATCCCATATTTAACTATGATCAGCAAAATGTGATTTTTGTGAAGTAACTTCATCAGGCATAGTATTCAAGTGTTGGAATGCCACAAATAATCCAAAACATCATAGAGAATAACTTTTTTTTTCACTTTATTTATTTATTTTTAGAGAGAGGGGAAAGGAGGAAGAAAGAGAGGGGGAGAAACATCAACGTGTGGTTGCCTTTCATGTGTCTTCAACTGGGGATCTGGCCTGCAACCCAGGCATGTGCCCTGACTGGGAATCGAACCAGTGACCCTTTGCTTCTCATTCCGCCACTCAGTCCACTGAGCTACACCAGCCAGGGCAGAATAACATTATTTTTAAATACTAGTCTTATTAAAATAACTTAGGCATTTGTCTTTTACAATGTATCCCTACTGTTTAATATTTAGTTTATGCCACTAAGATTTTTAAAGTATATCATGATATTGCTTCAAAACTTTTATATTTGAAGTTTTATATTTCATATCAAAATAAAAGATGTAGTTAATGAAAGCAAACCAGTTAAAAATGGAAATATATTTAGAGGATCAAGTAAATATATGCTTTGTTCTTCAAATCAAGGGTGCAATTATATAGGTTAAGAATACAGGCTGTGGAGTCAGATTTTAGTTACTCTAATTAGCAGTGGCACGATGGACAGGTTATTTATTTTTACCTGGCCTCAGTTTTCTCATCTGAAATATAGGATCAGTCATAACAGGGCTCTGTGAAGATTAAAGGGGATAATTCATGTAGTGTGCTTTGACACAGAATACGTACTCAGGACATGCTTGTTCTTATTAGGGAATACTAGAAGATACTTATTCTAATCTTTCTGCCATTTAAGAATTCTTTCAATGTGCTCCTAATCATCTTCTTCCCAATGGGCCCTACATTTTGAAAGACTGTGCCCACTAATCTACACTTGTTAAATAATTATCCCCGCCCCCCCCCCCCTTTTAAAAATAAAGACACAAACGATGAACTACAGGTTTGGATTACCATTCGATAACCATCTTGTCATTTCACTGAATTAATAGGATACTAACCCAAAGTGATATTTTAGTTTTACTCTGAAGCCTTATTATAATAGATTTCTTTTTCTTGTTCCAGGGATCTTAGACCGAGAACTAATGATGCAATATTTCATAAACTCTTACACTTCCCATTGTCCACTTCATTGTCCAATCTATATTTTCCTTTTCACATCTGTTATACATGAATTCATATATTGAGCCTTATTTATAAGCTTTATACAAAACACAGTCATCAATACAAAACAATAGCAATGCATAGTTGTATCTGGATGAGTTCATCAGGAAATTATTCTATAGTTTTATAATGCATTGCTTATAATTATTTTACCAAGTGCAGAAAAACGTGTGAGGTCACAACTTGTATACTTGCAGCAATAAGTAATTTTGTAATAATTTGCCAACTCTGAGGTTTAGTAACCTTGGAACATTATGCAGTAAAACTTAGATATGAAATTATAGAGGAAACATCAGCTTTGGCTCCATTTCTTTGGAATTTAAAGATGTTTAAAGAAACATTATAGTTGGTTGCTATATATAAAGTTGCTATTTAGTAATTTACAGTATAGATTTTTCTTAAGCAATTTGATTAAGAATGGATTTTTTTCTCATTTTAGAACAGTTATCTAAAATAGCCCTAATCTTTCTCAAACTGGAAATGTAACGTATACATTCCAGTTGAAAAGTTACTTGATACCATGTGTCTTCTTTGCTAAAGCATTGTGTATGGTACAGACTTTTTGTGTGCCACTTTTATCTTACCTGCTCCCCTCCTTCCCAGTCCCGTTGAGTGTTTAATTAATTATATGACTCCTTTTTCGTTATTTTATAGATAATTAGTGCTAACATATAAAGTAGGCAGACTCTCAGCTCAGTCATCATCTCTACTTGCTTTCGCTGATGTTTGACACACATTTTTAAAGGAATTTTTGGGAAAAGTCTAGGAAATGTGACTTAGATGGTAAGATTATATATATATCATTCTTATGATTTCAATGTATTATTATTTTTTTTTTTTACAATTTCTATACATCTGACTCCCCCCCGCCCCCCCGAACAAATAACATAATAATGATCCACTAATGATATAACCCCTGATCCTTCCTTCAGAAAGGAAGTTCCTTCAGAAACTTTTCCTTCAGAAAGTTCCGTTCCCAGTCCTGGCTGTGGTCTGGCCTCTAGGTTAAATCTCTAGTCTAGTCCAAAAGTACT